>PVIW01003604.1:0-161229 GCA_004026585.1 Noctilio leporinus | reverse complement strand
GAAAGAAAGAAGGAACTTGTACCCTTTGCAACAACATGGATGGAACTGGAGAGTATTATGCTTAGTGAAATAAGCCAGTCAGTGAAGGACAAATATCATATGATCTCACCCATTACGGGACAATAATGAGCAAAACTAACAACAAGCAAAACAGAACCAAGTATATGAATACAAGGAATAGGCCTTCAGAGGTCAGGGGAATGGGGTAGGGGGGAGGGGGAGGTAGAGGCAAAGAAGGGGAGCAGCTTAGACAAGAACCTAGTATAAAGGAACCATGGGCATGGACAACAGGTGGGATTGACTTTGGGGGGAATGGGTGGGTGGGGAGGGGGACAGAGGGGAGCAAAAAGGGGATGGATGTAATACAACAACAATAAAATTAAAAACAAAACAAAAAAAATTTCCTTTTTAAAATATAGTTAGCATACTATAAAACTCACCCTTTTAAAATGTACAATCCAATGGGTTTAGTGTAGTCACTGAAGTTATATAAACATCATCACTAACTAATTTCAGCATATTTTCATATTTATCCCTTCCCCCAAAATTAACAATTCCTCCTCATTTTCCTCCAAAATGACCCTTTCCAGAGCCTAGAGCCTATTTTGTCTCTGTGGATTTGCTTACTTTGGGCTTTAGATTCCATTTTATACAAATGGAATCATATAATATGTGGCTGTTTGTGTCTGGCTTCTTTGACTTAACACAAATATTAAAGACTGATTCATATGTAAAGCAGTATCTCATTGTGGTTTTGATTTGCATTTTCCTAATGACTAATGGTACTGTGCTGCATCTTATCATGTGCTTCTCAACCATTTGTATATTTTCTTTGGAGAATAATGCAATACACATCCATATACCTATTATTTAGACCTAACCACATTAGTTTCATAAACTCCAATTTTCTTTTTCATTGCTGAAGTATTTAAAGCAAATCTTACACATTATGCAACTTTATCCCAACATACTTCTATCTATGTCTATAAAATGTATGGATTTTTTTTCACCTGAATGATTTTTTTTTTAAACTACTTTATTTGTGAGTCCAACATAAGTGCTATGGGAAATGGGAAGGTAAGAAGAAACTGAAGAGCCTGTCCATTCTGAATGAGTTTAGGATAAAAATCTGAGGGCAGGCAGATGATGCATAGTTCCAAGAAATGTATAACAACGTTCTGAAAAACACTGTGGTGAGGGTTTAAATTCACTCTCAAGTCAACGAACCAAGACAGAAAATGCCTTCAGGCTTTATCAACTGCTATGTATATTCCCAAGGTTATCCTCTCAAGGGAATAACGCATATTTTATTATACTTTAAACCAACTTCAGCTCAGCTATAAATTTAAATGTTTTAAAAAATAAATAGTACAAAGTTCTAGATACAATTTTATTTTTGCTAATGTTTTGGTTTGAGCGCAAATTTGCACTAACTGCAGTCAGAATTTTACTTCAAAAGAAAAGAAAAGAAAAGAAAACAAAACAAAAACTCTGCTGTTGGCCATTGGGAAAGATAGGAAGGAGACACAGATAGCAGGCTGTATTTTCCTGATGATTCTAGGTGGGCCTCTAGCCATTGTCTGCACACCAAGGTGCTGACCATGGGGCCTTCCTCCTGCCATCTGTCATGCTGGAAAACTAAAAGAGTTGAATTCTTTGCAGAGCAGATATGATCTTCTTTTATAATTATCACCGTATAAAATATTTCAAATGTTTGTGGGGGTAGCTGCTAAATATCTCCCTTCTCTGTGAACTGCTCCCTAACTCCTCACAGAAATGGAACTTGACACCCATGCTTATGTGACATGATCCTGTCCCTCAAACTAGGCATGCATGTTAACCATTCTCATGAGACCACCAAAGGACATTGGAGCTGAGCTTGGAGGGAGGTTTGACTCCTGGTAACTCCTAGTGGAGTTAGTATTCCCAGATAATCCACTAACGTCTGCCTGTGGACATGACCAAGTGAAAGTAACGGGGGTCAGACACCTTCTGCCGTGTGCAAGGGGTTGGTGAGAAACCGCCCAGTAAAGAGAACCGAGACACAGTGAGAAGCAGAGACAAGAAACTGAGAAGGAGACAGCTAGATTCCTGTTCACCTTCCAGGTCTGGTTGCAGTTACATGGTAGGTCCAGTCTCTCCTGGATTCTATAAGATAATTCAGTAACTTTCCAATAAGTATGTATTTTTTCCCTTCAGATAAACTTGGGTTGCTATCAATTATGCGCAACCAAAGGAACCTTGACTAGACAGTTTGCCTATACTTTAGGGGAATAAGGAATAACTAACTCCAAGTGTCAATTGTAACTAGTCTTGAGCAGTCTGTTTCAAACAGGCTTTTCTGGAAATCAAGTTGTTTTTATTGCACCAGCAAAACCACTAATCCTCTCTTATTTAGATGTCAGTAAGTGCACTTCCTTTCAGTCCTCTACCATGAGATGCTCAATGTTGTCAATAAAATCCGTGGGAAGTGAGATGTTGATCCAAACTCCTTTGCCCCAGGATGATATAGCATGATATAAGTTCGAAGTGACACTGCCAACAAGGTCTTACTGAATTAGGCCCTCGTCTTTTTTGAGATAAAAGGGCTTTATTAAGATGTCATGTTGACACAGCAAGATGGATTCTGGTGGCAGAATGAGGGACGGACCTCCTTTTATGTGAATTGGTTGTCTTTGTGTGTGTGTGCACACGTGCGCGCGCACAAAGAGAGATGTTGATTCTCTTTCATCTGTGTTTGTTTACATGGGGCATTTTATTCCTGTGGATGAATACTGACTGAGGATTCAAATCAAACCCACAATTCTAAAGCTCGCAAGGGCTGATAAGGACCAAAGTGATTGCTGTTACGTTCCAGGGGACAGTGCTTTAGCTTTTATGTCACCATTAATATTACTTTATAGTTTTAAATTCCTGCTGTACTCTTTGGGAAATAAATCTTTTTATTAAATAACTATTCTATTAAAAACAGTTGTAGCCCTAGCTGGTGTGGCTCAGTGGATTGGCGCTGGCCTGCAAACCCAAAGGTCGCTGGTTTGATTCCCAGTCAGGGCACATATTCAGGTTGCAAGCCAGGTTTCCAGCCAGGTCCCCAGTTGGAGGCAGGTGAAAGGCAACCATATATTGATGCTTATCTCCCTTCCTGCCTCTCTCCCTCCCTCCCTGCCTTTCTCTCTAAAAATAATTAATAAAATCTTTTTAAAAAAGAACCAACAAAACAATTGCTGGTTACAAACATAGTCTTTCAGCAGATCCTACGGGAAACTAGATTCTGCCTGGTCTTGAAAGTTCACACCCCAAGGCACAGCACTTTCTCTACCCATGGAGCCTGGAGCAGGGCCCACGGCCTGGGATGCAGCAGACACAGGTCATGGATGAGGACATCACTTCAGTGCTAGAACATGGTCCTTTGTTTCTCACTGGGCAGCAGCAGCTGACGTTTACTGAACCCTCAGGCATTGGTACCTATTACGGCATCATCTTATTTCACCCTCACATTTCTATGAGCTATGGGTAGGTTTGTTAGAATCCCATTTTATCAGTGAGAAAAGCAAGGCACAGGGAGGTGAAGTAACTTGCCAGAGATCCCTAAGTGGTAGAGCTAAGCTTTGAACCCAGGCTGTTACTGAGCCTTGGTTAAGAATCACCATGTCATGTGCTTCTTCTTAAATGTACGTTCTTTGCTTTACATGCTTTGCCTCAGATATAAAAATAAAAAATACAGGATGGGTGTTGTACCCATTTTACAGATGAAAGAAAACTGAAGACCAGCAACTAAAAGTGATCTTTAACTCAAGATGCTTTTTCACTGGTTTTCCACAGTTTGATTTTAATACTATTTAGTATGTTTTCCTCTGTGTTTATCCTATGTAGGGCCATTGAGATCCTTGGACAGATGGGTTCTGTTTTCAGCAAATTTGAAAAATGTCCAACCATCATTTATGCAAATAATCTTTCCCGGTTCCTTCCCCTTTTCTGAAGCTGAAAATGTTGGTATGAATTAAATTGCTTAATATTGTCCCACATATCACTTGGCCTCTGCTCGTTTTTCTTTTCAGTGTTAAAACTTGTAGCCAGAGTACATATAAAAGTTTAATTATGCACAGAAAACAGATCTGGGACATGGGGCACAAATTTTACCATCAGTCACACCTGTGCTACATCAGAGATTTGGAGGAAATCATCTCAACCTGGTGAAAACTGCTAAATAAAGGGCCGCGCAGGAGTCAAAGCAGCAACATGTAGTGCTGGACACAGGCCCACAGGGGGGCCACTCTTTCAGGTTGTCCGCTGTTCACTCATCAACCCGTGACTGGGCACGGCATGTCTAGCTCTGTGCTGACTGCTGTGTGGGCTTCCAAGGGGTATTGAGCACAGTCTATTTGCAAAGAGATGATATGCAAACAAATATTGCCAAGTCAAGGCAGATTATTATGGTGTTTGCAGTATTACAGGAGGCCTCTAGAAGGGGAAGGGAAGGAGATGGGTGGTCACTTCTGAATAAGGAGAGCAGGTCTCGTTCGGTGTGATGTGAAAAATAGAATTCACTCTTGATGGCTCACATGGAGACTTCCATGCAAGGATGGCTGGTGGAGGTTTGGGCAAATTGAGGAAGCAAACAAGGGAGAGTGTGGCACTGCATTGGAGCTTTAGGTCAAAGGGATGAGTTAAGAAAATAAAGTAACCAGAACCCTGTGAGACTTGAAACATGGAGGCAGGGCAGAGGGCTCCCCCAGCAAGAACTGGAGTCATGGGAGGACTTGATCACTGCCGAGACCTGGTGCCTAAGCCAGGAGGGATTGGCAGGGTGACCGACTGCATGGTGCGCCCGGGGCTGAAGGGTATCCCGAGAGGTGGGACTCTGCTATAACCAGAACTATCCCCAGCACACTGGGTGGGACAAGTTGGTCACCCTGCAGGCAGGAAAGAACATTCAGAGCTCGCCCTCCTCCCAACTCTGCATTAGCTGTGGTAGCCCAGGGGAGGTAGGGAGCCCACAGACGCACAGAGCAAAGGGAGGATGGATCCTGATGGGCAATGACACAAAGATAACTAGTTAGTGCATGGGTCCTAGTTGAACTTTAAAGAAGGGACAGAAGTTTACTAGGTAGGGTGAGGAGAGAAATGGATAGTAACTACACCATAAAAAGCATCATTTCAGTGGGTTCCTTATTTGTTGTCATGATTTAGTCTCTAATGTCTCCACGTTTCTCCACATCTCCCTATGCTCCTTCCTCGCTCCAAAAATGCATTCCTTTTCCCTTCCTATTCTTTGTACCCCCCCTCCCCTTTGTTCTGACTGCAGTGAGGTCTCGTGTAGATGAAGAGGATATGGAAGAGTAACAACAGTGATTGAGAGGACCTTGCCCATGATTCTTCATCCACAGGGCCTTCTATTGCTCCAAAGAGAGCAATCAGACTAATTGACTTAAATATGCCTTATGTTGAAGTACATTTAATGCTTAGAACCTCAAATTACTAAAACACAACCTTAAACCATAATATCTTCCAGCATTTGTTAACAATCCCAGACACCATGACAGCCATTGGAATCTATGCAGCTGAAACAATTCCAATATTACTTACTGTATTAAGCAGCCATTTACCATTGAAAACAAAACATTTTGATTTGTTTTCATCTGAGTTCTCCATAGAAGTGTACCTTGTTGCCTACCTCTCTCTTCACAGGCTGCATAATACCATGTTTATGAGCAGGGTGTGGGAGGCAGCTTGAGTTTCAACTCCAGCTCTCTATTTACTAAATATGTGACTGTGGCCAGGTTGCCCACCTTCTCTGCATCTCAGCTTCCTCAGGTAAAATATGGACAAGAAAGTGTTCCTACTTCATAAGTTGTCCTAAGGATTCATTGAGGTAATACGTGTAAAGGACTTAAAATAGCCCTGGCTGGTGGCACAGTGGATAAGATGTCTGCCTGTGAGCCCGAAGGTCGCTGGTTCAATTCCTAGGCAGGGCACATAACCAGGTTGCAAGCCAGGTCTCCAACCAGGTCTGTGGCTGGAGGCAGGTGAAAGGCAACCATACATTGATGTTTTTCTCTCTCTCCACCTCTCTCCCTTCCCCTCTCTCTGAAAATAATAAATGAAATCTTTAAAAAAAAAAACAACCTTAAAATATTGCCTGGATCTTATAGTGAGTACTCAGCCAAATGTTAGAAGTGTTTTATTTCCATCACGGTTCTTCTTAAATAAAAATGTCCTGAAGATGAAGAGCATCATATAAAAGTCTTCCTATCAGTTGCATGTTTTAAAGTAGTTTTAAATCAGATTAACTATGCACATGATATAATTGATTCCCATTGTTTGGGGTAGATATTTCCAAGAAAGCTGCTGTGTACATTGAGTTAGTGCATAATGAACCAGCAACCACAGGAGAAATATAGGATTAGCTTCATGGAAGCCTCTGGTCACTCATTTTGAGACCAACAAGGCAATCAATACATAGCCTTGTTGTATGTGAGTTTCTACTCCAGGACACACTTACCCTTAGGGACACTAGTTAGCACCTTAGCACTACATGTGGGGGCTCTTTATAACATCTAATCAGTACCAAGAAGCACAAACATGCATAAAGCATGGCATTTAATCAATGGTGGAAAGGATACTTGCTTACCACATGAGAGCTGGAATGGGAAGGCAGAGCCTTGCTTTCTTCCACCTCAGCTGAGAACATACACTCTGGGTGACAATTGTTCTCTTTGTGTAGGTCTGCAAATGAAAATGACTGCCAAAGTGCTTTGCGTATTCATCTGGGGGTTACACATAAATTTTAGTGAGTAGGCAGATTTGCAAATACAAAATCTTCAACATTTCTGCATAGCTAAAGGGTTTATGAGTAGGGGTGAGGGTGGAGGAAGGTTATACAAGGGTTAATGTAAACATTAACCTGATAAAGGAAAGACTTGGTGGTCCCAGTTTCTCTATAGGTTAATATTTCCCCCAAATGTATTTAAATGTATTCAATAAGGCCCAAACTATCCCTGTATTGCAGAAACCTTCAAAATCTTTAATAGGTTAATGTACTTTGTGAACTTGTATAAAATGCAGTATTCCCTAGGTTTGACTGTGAGACCCTTTGGGAAATGCTGCTCTGAGATACTCTGACAAAATTACCTGGAATTTATTTCTAGTGCCCAAAAATGTTCTATTTGACTAGAAGAGTAACTTGCATGGTCAAGGCTGCTGTCCAAGCAGCTGAAAGGCCCCTCTCTGGAATGCTTCTTAGCACTGGTGGGTAGAGTAAACCTATTTCCAGTCTTTGATATATTGTTGTCCCCCGGTATTCTAGTGGATAGTTTCATCTGCCTGTGGACTTTCCTGGGAGAAAGTTTGTTAGCAGAAAATTTGCATTCTTCCTGCTGTTCTCTATTGTACGTTTCCAGTTTTGATAAGCAATTAAAACAATGCATATCAAGAGGTAGAGCCAATGCATCTCCGCTCAAAGCTTTGCTATGAGAGAAAAGATTGAGAGCATGATGGTTGAAGACTAACAGCTAAGCCTCAACTCTATAGGTGCTATCTTGGAAGTAAACTGTCATATTAATAGACAGTGATCGAGCCCTTGGAAATGAAAGACATTTTCATCTATTGGCAGTTTAGCCCTCCCAAGCACATTGTAAGACAGATTTGCACCCTGTTAGTGCAGGACTTTGTTTAAAGCTTTCGTGTGTTTCTTAGAGAAATAGCCTGAGCAATTTCTTTCTGAACTAGTTTTCTCTATCTTGAGACTGAATGCTGTAAAGCATTCTCTGGACATTAACTTTTTTTTTTTCTCTATGTTGGAACCAGGGAAGCAGGATGACTGGTGCAGGGTTTGAGGAATGTCAAAGGCTGCGAGGTTCTGAAGGAACCAAGCTGAGTGTGAGCTCAGGCCGGGATGCTGGGAGCAGGTTTCCAAAAGCCAGTGGCCTGGGCCCTTACCTAGTCTTGCCACTTCCTGTCTGAGAGATCACGGCCAGGTTATCAAGTCCCTTCATGCCTGTTTCCTCGCTAGAAACATAGAGATTAAATAGTATCTACTGCTATCAATGGGTATTTGAGTTCAGTGGCTTATTCAGATAGTAAATATTTCTTTTTCTAGGGTAACAAAAGGTCAGGAGTAGGCAAGCCCAGAGACCATCAATGGTCCAGACTTTTTTCTTAGTTTTGTGTCAATACCTTTAATTTGTGGAACTAATACGTGTCTTCTATTTCCCGGGTCTCAAGATATTTTTTGCATCTAAAGCTATTCATAGTCCAGGCAGAATGAGAGGAAAGAGAAAGAGATAAAGCATAAAATTCTTCCCCTGGACTGTTCTGTCTTATTGTTTGGGGATGCCCACACATCTCAAAACAGCTCTCTGCCTCATTGTACAGACCTGCATCACATGGCCATGCAGGGAGGCTGGGACTTTTACTCTTAGCTGTCGTATTACCACTCTCAAATAAAATCATGGTATTATTTATGTGGAAGAAAGGGGGAAGTGGATATTGATTAAACAAATAGCAGTATTACCTGACATTTGTAATGATGTCATGTGGAACAAATGAATGAATTTTTATAAAGAACGAAGAATGCACAGAGGAATATAGGTAGTAGCCAATGTGTTTATAATACGTGTAGAATGAAGCCAAGACTTCATATGGATGCCTTTGACAGAATAAACTTCCCACCTATCTCCATCTTCTACCTTGACTTCCTGGCCCACCACCAAATGGAAACTCCTTTTTTTTTTTAAAGCCATGCAGGCTTTTTATTTTATTTATTTATTTATAAAAGATTTAAAAAATTATTTTTAGAGAGAGGGAAAGGGAGAGAAGCAGAGCGGGAGAGAGATATCAATGTATGGTTGCCTTTCACCTGCCTCCAGCTACAGACCTGGCTGAAGACCTGGCTTGCAACCTGGTTATGTGCCCTGGCTGGGGAATGGAACTAGTGACCTTTGGGTTTGCAGGCTGGCACCTTATCCACTGTGCCACCAGCCAGAGCTGGAAACTCCTTTTTTAAACATTTTCTTGTTCCTTGATTTTCAAATACTTGCAGATCCCTCACTTTATAAAATAATGACTTTTGGTCCAAGGCTCTTTTGCACAATGTTAACTCATTGTCTCTGTCCCCGATGTTCTTCTCAATCACTAGGAAAACACAGGGCAGGTGAAAACAAAAGGGCCAGATGCCGCACAATACCTGGACACAGCAAAATGGCATTTCTCATCATCCAAGCAGGCTTTAACTGCCAATATGACATGAGATTTGCAAAAGCACTGCATAGGCAAATATTTTATTTAGATATTTCTGTGACTATTAAGTATAAGGCACAAGCATCTCAGAAATCAGCACCAAATATAGTACATTCTTAAAATAGCGAACACTCTGATGGTCACCAATGTCTGTGATTTCCTTTGGGGTAGCATACCTTGGATGCCTTAAAAACTTAGTCATCTCAGAGAGGTGTGAGAGTCTTCCCCTCTTTCCTTCCCCTTTTCTTCCTAAAATTATGAATGCCTACTTAGAAACTCAGTAAATAACATCCATGTAGCGAGACAAGGCTTAGTATGTTGTAAATCATTAATTATCTCATTCCAGAAGTACATATCTGCATGCTTACTATTGGCTCTTCATTTTGTGAAGTGGCCAGGATCCAGCAGTATGCAAAACAGAGGAACAAGACATGGTCTGAACTCTGAGGTCTATATGGGAGGGAGGTGAATAATCACAGGACTACAATACACTGAAATGAATGAACAGAATGGTAAGGTCAACTGCATGCCGACTGGATATGTTTAATCAGAGAGCCCTTGGCCCTGCTATCTCTCTTTACAAGAGGGTGATGCTTAATGGAAATAGTGCTTAAAAGCAACAGGAAAATTGAAAAATCCTTTCCTGCATTTAGGTTTGTTTGATAGAGCATATCAAAAATTGTATATTTAGGATTATCTGTTTTCTTGGCTGTGATGCTTTGAAGCTCTGAAGGTGTGAACTGTAATAATTTGCCTTCAAGTTAATCACAAAAATCTTGGCTTTTCTATCAGGTTTTGCCCTAAGAAAAACACAACTTTTAGCGGAAGGAAAAAAAAAAAAAAGATGATATGCATGCTATTATTGGATGCCTGAGGGATGTTCCAATTTTGTCTTGTCTTACAAAAAATAAATGAGATTTCAAAAGTATTCATAAAGGGGTAGTGAAATGATGATTGGAGAAATAATGGGGTGCTTTTCGAGAAAGAAGTCTGTAACTTGGGAGAATCATAGAATTTCCAGGCTGGAAGGAGCCTTCAAGTACCCAGCACGCAATATGTAATGGGGTATGAAAAAATGATTAAAAACTCAACTGGGATTAAAGAACCCAGCATTCTGTACATATTTAAATGTTCCCTTTTCACCTCAGAGGGTTTTGATGTGAATATCAATGAAGCCAAATGAGACCTCTCATATATTGTAGAATACATTACTCCAAATGTCATTTTCTGGAGGTAAGAAAGGAAGACATACTAAATAAACCATACCCAGAACTTAAAATTTCAGCATAAATTTAGAAGCAGTCTTAAATTCATTTTAGTATATGAATTATAGCAAAATATGTAAACAAAATAGTTGATTTTGTGTTCATATAAATGCTTATGTTAGTAGGAAGCATGCACCAAGGAGCATTAAAAGATATATGTTGTAGAACATGTAACATAAAAGACTGGTGTAAATGGGTGTCAGGAAATACACTGGGCAACTGTGGTTTAGCTAGAATTACTATGACAACTGTAACTTTACATTTCTTAATTGTGTTTTCAATTTGAATTTGCAACTTGAATGTCACATTACCATAGATTTTTGACTTTCTCTTTTCTATGTAGTTCAACAAGGAAAGTCACACCAGTGCTCCCATTAAATCCTCCTTTAATTAAGTATATCCTTGAAAACATCACACTTGTTCATGGACCAACCAGCTGGGTGGGTACCATGGAAGTTAAGGAAAAAACAAGAATTTTCAAAATATTTATACCATGTATTATTTTCAATCAATGTATCAAATTCTCCCATTACAAAGTTCTTTCTTCCACGTAATGCACTGACAGAAAAACAACATAAGGAAAAAGGGACATAATTTGACCCCTAGGATATGAACTTTATTTATATAGGAAATCTTACATCAATCAGCTTTATAGAGCAATGATTTTTCCAAGGTCTGATTCACTCTCTGTGTTTTTCTTCGAATCTATAGAATTTAGTTATCTTTCTGTGTTACACAAAAGTCTACAATATGTTTGCTTGTACTTTTATCAGGGTTCATCATCATTTCTGGTTCTTCCATGTGCCATTTTGCAAATTTACAAATACTAATTTAGTACTGTAAAAATATTTAATAGAATCCTTACGTGTAGTACCTGATCTTAGGAGTCAAACAACATTATAGAGAAACTAAACCTGTATATACATTCACATTCATTAATTTATTCATTAACAAATATTTATTGGGCACCTACTTTAATGGCAAGTGTTTCTTTCTCTCTCTCTCTCTCTCTCTCTCTCTCTCTCACACACACACACACACACACACACACACACACAAGCCAGAGACACTGCATGTGTATCTAGATGTTGTTCAAAGGTGGGAGGAGCTGGGGAAGTAAGAGTCTGAAAAGGTACAGTTGAAATGTCAGAGATTGAGTTGGTAACCAGTTCGCCTGGATACTGGCATGAGTGGACAGTTTGAAGTTGGTAGGGAAATCCAAGAAGCTGAGCATATCCTGTCAGGGAAGAGACTGAGAGGTGGGAACACTGTTGCCTCTTTCTTAAGCATCTGGGGTTGGTCTGGTTAGTTTAGCAACATGACCAGCATGGCCAGGAAATGACTGGATCTGGAGCAGAGAGGAGAGCTGGGCAAGCTAGGGCCCACTTACTGGGCTTCTCTGCATCCCCCCATGACAGTTTTGCATTGTGAAAAAGGCTTTCCAAGAAGAATGACCATTAATTCATTTTGTCTCCCAAACCTCATATAAATTTCTCTCTTGTCCAACTCTAATTGGCAACCAAGATGGAAAGAGATTCTAGTTCCTCAACTCAAAAAGGTGACTAAAGCCCAGTTCAGCACAATAACGGTCAATAGAGAAATAGTGGCTGCTCCTGCAATGTTTAATAACTTATAGCACATACAATGAAGTCACAAGAAGAAGAGGTGAAGGAATGAGCCTAAGGGACAGAATAGAGCTGTGTAGAATGCAGCGGGAAAATTACTGGAGTGGCTCAAGGGCCTGTCTTTAGGAAAGGGAATAACAGAAGATTAAAAATATATAATAATTCACTTAAATATATATATATATATATATATATATATAAAATATATATATTGAATAAAACACAGAGGGCTTATGAATGAGAAGATTTAACCCCTATTTGTTTTTATTTTGAATATATTGGAGTGACATTGGTTAATAAAATTATGTAAGTTTCAGATTATTCCTATTTTTCATTAAAAGTATTGAGGGTAGGAGGGTCAGGTGACTTGCCAAGGCCTTACGTCTGTCAAATACCAGAACCAGAATTTTAACCTGGTTTTTCTGAATCCAAGTCCTATGCTCTTTTCCCTGGGCTATTGATGCCTTCTGAGAGGTTTCGTGATTAAAGATCTTCCTTTAGTCAATGAGTACTTTTTGAATGTGCTCTCTGTACACAAACTGACAGTTGGTTCTGAGAATGAAAGAAACAAAAATATTCTCTGCCTTTGAGGAGCATGAGACCTTACAGAGGAGATATACATATAGTAATTCACAAAAAATAACCAAATAAGACTTGGTGGGAGCTCGGAGGAGGAAGAGAACAACTCTGAGTAGCAGCAAGAAAAGGCTTCACCAAGCATGGTGGAGTAGCATTTGAGAGCAGAGTTATTAGAATCAGACTCACTGGCTTCCAATTCCAGTGGTACCACTTAACCAGCCATCTCTCCTTGGACAGTTTATTTACCCTCCCTTGTCTCAGCTACCACAGTTACAAAATGGGGGTGATGGTACTAGTACATATTCCTGGAGTAATAAAAAAGTATTGGCTAAGTTAATATTTGTACAGTGCTAAAGTAGTGCCTAGCATATACTGAAAGAAAGAACTCAAAATAATAATAAATCAAGGCTTTAACATTTAGAATCCATGCAGAATAAAGGAACAGAAATAGAGAGAAGAATAAGAGAGTGAAAGCTTCTAGGCATGAAGAATTGTAAGAAACAGACTGTAGAACCTCAGACCACAGCTAAAGATAGAAACATAGAGAGCATATGGCCAATGGGTAGCTGGCCATGGCAAATAAGTTAAACTGCAACGTGTGTGTGTGTGTGTGTGTGTGTGTATGTGTGGTGAGGGGAGAATGGGTGGGTATTTCCATCCACCTATGAAACTAGCATAGAGGAAGTTAGAGAAATTGAGCTAATTGGGACCCAAGACATGGAGAGTCATGATAGAGGATGGAAAAAAACCCACAAATGGATTAAAAACTTGGAGGTACAACCCATTATGGTTGAAGAACATTAGGACTAAGCCCAGAGATTTTTAGGTAGGGTTTTGGCATAGCATTTGACAATGATGGAGACACTGGGTAGTAGAGGAAAGCTAAGAGACTATGGAAAGACAAACACCTATGAGGACCTCAAACATTTTATCACAGATGCTCTCAAGAACAAGATGGGGTCGTCAAGATAGAGGTATAGGTAGGTAGATGTGCTTCACCTCCTTGCGCAACCACAAAAAGAATTACAACTAAATCTGAAAAACAACATCCAGAACTGTCAGAAGGTTTAACTGTATGGAAATCTAATAACCAAGGATTTAAATAAGCTATAGTCATCCAGACGGGTAGACAGGGCAAAGATACAGAGATAGGGTGGAGAGGAGAGGAGATGCAGTGTGGGGCATGGAGAGGCAGTGGCAGCAGTGGTTCAGGCAGAATGTTCACATGTGGTGGATAAAAATTGGAAGGGATACCTTGGGAGTGAGCAGTTCCAGCCCCTGGCCAAATGGCACAACCTAGGATTCTAGCACTGGGGTTATAAATTCCCATAACTTCTGGCTGTGCAAACCAGTGGGGGTTGTGATGACAGAAGAAACTCCCATATTTTCAGAAACTTCACTTCAAGGGCCCTCACTGTCTTAAAACATACATAAACCCACACTCTGGACTCAACATGAGGACAATGACTAAAAGGGTGCCAGTTGCATACAGGGAGTGGATGAAATGACTGGAAATGGGGTGAGTGCTGGGTAAAGCTCCCAAAGCCAGGATATAACAGTTTCCTCTCAGAGTCCTCTCCCAATGCAGAGCCATAAAGACATGAAGCAAGTTTCCCCACCCTGGCAATCACCTTAGGCTCTACCCCACACAATTTACAGGTGCCTTTTATAGGGAGTTAAAAGCAGCTGCACCTAATACACAGAAACAAACACAGGGAAGCTATCAAATTGAGGAAACAAAGAAATAGGGCCAAAATGAAAGAAAAGGACAAAAACCAAAGAAAAAAAACTAAATGAAGTGGAGATAGCCAACCTATCAGATGCAGAGTTCAGAACACTGGTGCTCAGGATGCTTAAAGAATGCATTGAGTATGGCAGCAACATAAAGGAAGAAATGAAGGTTAAACTAAGTGAAATAAAGAAAAATCTACAGGGAACCAACAGTGAAGGGAAGGAAGCCAGGTTTCAAATCAATGATTTAGAACATAAGGAAGAAATAAGCAGTCAACCATAACAGCAAGAAGAAGTAAGAATTTAAAAAAATGAGGATAGTATATGAAGACTTGGGGACGTCTCCAAATGTACCAACATCTGAATCATAGGGGTGCCATAGGTAGAGGAGGAAGAGGAAGAAATTGAAAACTTATTTGAAAAAATGATGAAAGAAAACTTTCCTAATTTGGCAAAGGAAATAGACCTTCAAATCTAGAAAACACAGAGCATCACAAATAAGTTGGACCCAAAGAGAACCACACCAAGACACGTCATAATTAAAATGTCAAACGTTAAATATAAGAAGAGAATCTTAAAAGCAGCAAGAGAAAAGCAGAAAGTTATCTACAAAGGAGTTCCCATAAGACTGTCAGCTGATTTCTCAAAAGCAACTTCGCAGCAAGAGGGACTGGCAAGTATTCAAAGTGATGAAAAGCAAGGACCTGCAATCTAGATGACTCTATCCAACAAAGTTTTATTTAGAATGGAAGGGCAGATAAAGTACTTCCCAGACAAGGTAAAGCTAAAGGAATTCATCATCACTTCACCATTATTACACAAAATGTTAAAGGGACTCATTTAAGGAAAAGAAGATAAAAACTATGAACATTAAAGAGGTAACAAATTCACAACTATCAGCCACTGAATCTTACACACACACACACACACACCCCCACACCAAAACAACAACAACAACAAAAAACAAACTAAGCAAACAACCAGAACAGGAATAGAATAACAGGTATGGAGATCATTTGGAGAATTATCAGCTGGGAGGGAGAAGGGTGAGAATGGAGGAAAAGGTGCAGGGAATGAAAAGCATAATTGTTAGGTACAAAATAGATAGAGGGATGTTAAGAATATAGGGTGTGTGCAATAAATTGACAATAATGTTGCATCTCTTTATTTCACGTGCTTATTATTCTGAAAAACTATGTTTCTTAACATCATTGTTTCAGATATACAGTATTAAATTCTGAGAGCTACCATCATGTTGAAGGAATATATTACAGCAACCATCATTTCTGGACTGCATGCAGGGCAAACTGCTAAGGAAATTGTGGACTTCCATAACATCCCTTTACATACAGTTGACAATGTGAAGGTATGTGCTGCTGATCCCAATGTTGCCACGCCAACAAGCAAAATGCGTAAGGTACACAAGGATCACACAAGTCCAGATATTGTACACGGAATCCAGGAGTTCATCAAGGAAGATCCAGGAAAGTCAATGTGCTCTATAGTAAGAGAACTGCAGATGTCAGATGCAACAGTTTCCAAGATTATTGCTGAAGATATCAGATACAGATGGTATGTTCTTTGAAGAGGCCAGTTTATGACACGGCAGACAAAGGAAAGGCACTTTGAAAAATTAAGGAAACTGCTAACAAAATTGAAAAATCCCAGAGAAAAAAACCTCTGATTTTCTTCTCCAATGAAAAGAATTCTCAGCAGGACCAAATAATCAACAGAAGAAACAACAGGCAGCTCTGTGAGAATCTTAATGAAGTTCCCATTGTAATGCAAATGAAATTTGCTGCTACAGTGATGGTGTTAGGTGTTGTTAGCAATGAAGGAGATATCATGACCCTGCATTTTTTCCCACAAGGCTTGAAGGTAACCGCTGGTGTTTACCTTGACATTTTGAGAGAAATATGTAGTTGTACCACGGCTAAAGCAAGTCACAAATGGACATCATTTTATCTTCCAACAATATGATGCACCAGCACATAATGCCAAAAAGGTGCAAGAATTTATCAGTGTTAAAGTTCTTGAATTCTGGTCAATGGAAATCTGGCCGCCTAGTTCACCAGATGCAAATCTTTTAGACTATTACATATGCAGCATTTGTGAGAGAGAAGTTAATAAACAACCTCATTCCAATAGAGGTTGTTAAAGCTGAGATTGAAAACATTATGATGTCCATGGATAAAGAAAAGTTAATGAAAGTGCTCAAGATTCTGAAGTTGAATCAAGTCTATTATTGCAGCAAATGGAGACTTTTTTTTTAATTAAAAGATTTTATTCATTATTTTTAGAGAGAAGGGCAGGGAGGAAAGAAGGAAGGGAGAGAAGCATCAATGTGTGGTTGCCTTTCTCCTGCTTGCAGCTCCAGACCTGGCTGGAGACCTGGCTTGCAACCTGGTTAGGTGCCCTGGCTGGGAATTGAACTAGCAACCTTTGGGTTCTCAGGCCAGTGCCAATCCACCGAACCACATCAGCCAGGGCTTTTTGAACAATTTAAAAAATAATGATTATGTTTATATACTTACATATAAGAATAAATTTATTTCAAAATATAATACTTTTGTGGTATGTTGTTTATTTTACTAAAATTTTGCCACTTTATCATGTGCACCCTGTAGTATAATGGAGAATCCTAAGAACTTATATGCATGACCATGGACATGGACTAAATAGGGAGGGGGGTTGCTATAGGGAAGCAGGGTATAGGGCAGAGGGGAACAAAGGGGTAAAATTAGAACTATAATAACATAATCAATAAAATATACTTAAAAATGAATGAGATGGGGATTAGAGCAAGGAAAGAAGCCAGAAATGGACATATATTTTTATCCAGCCTATGAGTGATAGAAAAAGCAGCACTTAAGGGAGAAGACTGGAGTTCTTTAAGAGCAAAGGAAGTGGGCTTCCTACAAAGTTATCCTTGATGAATGATTAGAAAGATAGCTTTCTCTGAACCCAAAAGAATTTCAGTACAAATAAAAGTAACTTAAAAACCTCTTGTAGATATGAATAAAAACTTTTAAGTAAATCACATGGCAGAATAAAAAATTTAAATTAAATGATATTAAAAATACTATTATAAACATTTTAATGGATACCACTAAAGTGGAACTCGGAAAAATTTACAGTCTTAAATGCTTGTATCAGCAAGCAAGAAAGGATGAAAATGAATGAGCCAAGTATTCAACCTAGGAAGTAACAATAACAAACTTAAGAAAAAACATAAAGAAGATCATAACTTTCAGAGCATAAATAAATAAAGTAGAGAGAACAGAATAGAGATCAAGAGTTAATAGAGCAAGCCTGACTAACATCTAGAAAGAGTAATCAAGAAAAAGGGGAACAGAACTTTTAAAAATAAGAAAATAATAATTTTCTATAATTATATAGGAATAAAATTGGACAAATTCTGGGGTCAAAAATAAATATTAAATATTCATGTTGCTCTAGCCATTAAAAGCACAGAGTGAAAATTTTAGTCCTAGGCAGTTATATTGGGACGTTCTAACAAACATTGTAAGATCAAATTATTACAAACATACACAAATACTTCCAGAGAACAGAAAAAGAGAAAAATTTCCCTTTCTATGAGGTTGGTATAAATTTCATATGATATTCAGATGCAAGAATACAAAAAATAAAAATTACAAGTCAATCACATTCATGAACATAGATGAAATTAAAAAACTAGCAAATAAACTCCAGAAATAGATAAAAATGGTAAATCATCAGTGAGCTGGTTTTATGTCAGGAATGTATGATTAGTTCAATGTTAGAAAAATTAATGCAATTTACCATAATAACAGATTAAAGAGAAAAACTGAGAACTCCAGTTTTATTTTTTGCTAAAAATCAGCTGAAACACTTGAAACAAGGGAGATTTTTCTAAGTTGAAAACGAATAACTACAAATATTTTACAGCAAAGGTCATGCTTAATGATGATAAGCGAAAAGAATTCTCCTTAAAATCAGGAACAAAGGAGAGATTCTCACTATCATGAATGCAGTAAGAGAGAAAAAAAGAAATAAAATGCATAAGGTTTGCAAAATAAAAAAGTAAATCTATGATTAAATCCAGATGGTGTAATTATTTATCCAGAAATCCAAAATAGACTAATTAGGAGACTCAATAAGGGAGTTCAGCAAAGTTAATAGATAATGGATCAACATGTAAAAAATTAATAACATTTCTAACTTTAACAGATTAAAAAATGGACTAAAGGTACAATGTCAAAAAATGCAAAATGCTTATTAGGGACAAACAATAAAAGTATTTATGAACACCAAAAAATAAAATTAAAGACTCTAGCCCTGGCAGGTGGCACCAGCCTGCAAACCCAAAGGTCACTGGTTCAATCCCCAGCCAGGGCACATAACCAGGTTGCAAGCCAGGTCTCCAGCCAGGTCCGTAGCTGGAGGCAGGTGAAAGGCAACCATACATTGATGCCTTTCTCTCTCTTTGCCTCTCTCCCTTCCCCTCTCTCTAAAAATAATAAATACAATCTTAAAAAAATTAAACACTCTAAGCAATTTTATTTTTTAAATATGTAAATTGAGAGGAATATCATATATCATATTAATATATAGGAAGGCTCAATTATCCCAAACTTAATATAGAGAGTCAACGTAATTCCAATCATAACTTAAAAGGATTTTTCTTGGAACTTCACAACATGATTTTATGATTTATAAAAATCTCACTTTAGTAGCCAAGTAATTTTTTTTTCTTTAAGGTGTGCACTTTATTGAACTGGTTGCACAAGTCAGTGTCCAGGTAAGCCCGACTGCCTCCACACCTTCACCTACTCCCGGGGGGACGGAAAAGCCTTCATACATCTCAAGTTGGGGACAAAAAGAAAGACCATTCAAAACAAAACAAAAAGAACAAGTATTAAGGTGAAGATTTAAAAATTTGGATTACATAATTTACACAAAAACAACGGAATGGGGTGAGCACTGGCCCTTCTTAGGGAGAAATGAGTGGCTTTGGGGAAGGTGAGGGACTTCCTGTAACAATGCATCTCAGATATTTGGAAGGACTATTTAAAAAAAATAAACAATGGCCCTGGCTGGTAGCACAGTGGGTAAGGACCCCGCCTGCGAACCCAAAGGTTGCTGGTTCAATTCCCCAGCCAGGGCATGTAGCCAGGTCTCCAGCCAGGTCCGTGGCTGGAGGCAGGTAAAAGGCAATCATACATTGATGTTTCTCTCCCTCTCTGCCTCTCTCACCTTCTTCTCTCTCTGGAAATAAATAAAGTCTTAAAAACAATTAAAAAAAAAAAAAAAAAAAAGAACAATGTACCAAGTCCTTGGGGATGCTGGCTCCAACAGACTGACTGCTATAACCTTCACTATTTCAGATTTTAAATCTTGATTCAAACACCAACAACTAAAAATCAAAACAAAACAAAACAAAAAAACAAAGCCATGCCAATCTCCCGTTCTCTGCGCAAGTTAGGCTTTGTCAAGAAAGAATGTAACCACTAAGTGACAGTTTGCCTAGAGCACTTGCGGTGGACGCTGCAGGGGCCTGACTCTTCCCCCTCCTGCTTTCCGATCCACATCTGCCGGAAGGTGGACAGCGAGGCTGGGATGGAGCTCCCGACCCACACAGAGTACTCGCGCTCTTCATCTTCATGGAGCTGGGCGCCAGGGCCGTGATCTCTTCCTGCATCTGGTCGGCGATGCCAGGGTACGTGGTGGTTCCGCCTGCCGGCACTGTGTAGGCATAGAGGTCCTTATGGATGTCCACGTCACACTTCGTGATGGAGCGGAAGGTAGTTTCATGGATGCCGCTGGAGTCCATGCCCAGGAAGCAGGGCTGGAAGAGTGCCTCTGGGCAGTGGAACCCCTCGTTGCCCATGGCAATCACCTGGCCTTCTAGCAGCTGGTAGCTCTTCTCCAGGAGGAGTGGGACGCAGTGGTGGTCGTCTCCCGCTCAAATCTAGGGTAATGTGGCAGCTTCTCCTTGATGTCAGGCACGGTTTCCCACTCGGTGTGGCGGTGAAGCTGTAGCCAGGCTCCATGAAGACCTCCAGGTCCGGCCTGCCAGGTCCAGACACAGGATGGTGTAGGAGAGGGCATGCCCCTCAGATGGGCACAGTGTGGGTCACCCTCTCACCGGAGTCCATCACGACTCCAGTCGTGTGGCCAGAGGTGTTCAGGGACAGCACAGCCTGGATTGCCACCTACAGAGCTGGGGTGTTGAAGGTTAAGAACACGATCTGGGTCTTCTCACTGTTGGCCTTGGGGTTTGGGGGCCTCAGTCAGCAGGGTAGGGTGCTTCTCAGGGGCCACGCACAGTTCACTGTAAAAGGTGTGATGCCAGATCTTCTCCATGTCATTCCTGTTGGTGACAATACCGTGTCCAATGGGGTGCTTCAGAGTCAGGATGCCTCTCTTGCTCAGGGCCTCATCACCCTCGGAGAAGTCCTGCTGGCCCATGCCACCATCACACCCTGGTGCCAGGGGTATCCCAGAGAGAGGGGAAGATAGCCCTGGGGGCATTGTCACCTGCGAAGCCAGCCTTGGACATGTTGGAGCCGTTGTCGACCATGAGCACAGCAATATCATCTTCCCCCGGGAGCTGGGGGCAGAGTAGATGGGCCGCAGTGCAAGACCCAGGAAGGCAAGGGGGCTGTGCTGGCGGGCGGATGAAGTCTGGGCAGTAGCCAAGTTAATTTTGAGGAACTTGTCCTACTAGATTATCGAGTCTTTATTACAAAGTTATATAATACTTTATATGTGCTATATTGGTTCAAGGATAGACAAAGAGACCAATTGGGTACAATAAAAGGTCTAGGAAACAGATCTAGTTATGGGGAAAAATTATTCAACAAATTGTACTAAGAAAATTGATTGTCCATAAGGAGAAAAAACAAAACAAAGGAAAAAAGGAATTGAATCTTTAATTCATATCATGTCAAAATGTGAATTTAAGCTGTTTTAAGGATTTTACTGTGAAAGCCAAATTTTATATTACAGAAGCAAAATATATGAGCCCATGTTTGTGACTTTGGTATAGGGAGGAATTTCTTAAATAAGACCTTCAAAATGGAAACCAAAAGTCAGTAAATCCAAATAATCCAATAGAAAAATAAACAAATATGTGTGTATATAGAAATAAAAACAGAAGCAAAAATGTTAATTAAAATAAATGTAAAAGAAATGCTTAACCTTAACAGTATATGAGGTCTCTCCTGAAAAAGTCCAACCATTGTTAATATAACAAGAACAGTTTGCAGGACATCAATGTAACCTGGCAGCCAAGGAGAGTGGACTGGAATGTGCTTCGTGAACAATGACCATTTCATTGTGTCAGTCAGGGGAGTGGTAGATGCTGTTGAGTGAGCATGTGTACTGTGTGGCCATCACATTCAAAATGACTGAGCGAGTACAGCAATGAATTTGCATCAAATTTTGCATTAAGCTTGAACATTCCTCCACAGAAACTTTGGATGATTCAGAAGGCCACAGCTATGACTACACAGCAAAGACTACACGCCCACTCATGCATCACATCTCATGCAGAATTTATTGGCAAAACACCAAATCACTCAGGTGACTCATTCCCACTACAGCCCAGATTTGGCATCCTGTGACTTCTGGCTTTGCCCAAAATTTAAAATCATCTTTGGAAGGGAAGAGATTTCAGACCATTGATGAGATTCAGGAAAATATAATAGGGCAACTGATGGCATTGGGAGAACTGTATGAAGTCCCAAGGTGCCTACATTGAAAGGAACTCTGATGTCATTGTCCTATGTACAATGTTTCTTGTATCTTCTTCAAGAAATGTCTTGTGCTAGCTTTGGCAGCACATACACTAAAATTGGAATGATACAGAGAAGATTAGCATGGCCCCTATGTAAGGATGACACGCAAATTCGTGAAGCGTTCCATATTAAAAAAAAAAAAAAAAAAAAAGTATCTGTCCAGATACTTTCTGGACAGACCTCATATTCAAATATTTAAAACAAAGTTAACACATAATACGATTTCAGACCCACCACATTGGTAAAATTTAAGAAATCTGACAATTCCCTGTGCTCAGAAGATGGGTAATGTCAAGAACTCTCACTACAACCACTTACAGTTGGGTAATGTGATGTGGTGACCCTAATATGAAGATGCATGTACCCTACAACTGATAAGTGTGTATATTTATACCCTAAGAACACTTGCACATTTGTTTTAGTAGACAAAAACAGAAAACTTATAACAAAAATAACTGGAAACAAAACAAATATTTATAAAGTACAGTAGAATATAATATTTTATAGCAAATAATTGAATAATTATAAGAGTAAGAGAGAATGAAATAGAATTATTTAGAATGACAGAATAAGGAGCTTGGTGAACTCTCTCTCTGTAAAAGCAATTTAGTGAAAATTATAATAAAAATATTTAAGTCTCTAGAAATAGTCTTAATACATATAGCAAATGAGGAAGCATTCATTTTAGTAAGAATCTAGCAACATATCAAAAGGATCAAACATCATTATCAAATGAGTTTCATCCCAAGAATATAAGGTTGGCTCAATGCACAAGAGTCAATTAATATAATGTACCATATTAACAGAAGAAAGGAAGAAACCATAGATTCATTTGAGAAAATTCAAACTAGGAATATAAAGGAACTTTTTTAACCTGATCAAGATCTTAAAGTTCATATATGAAAACTCACAACTAATTTATTTAAAGGTGAAAAACAGAATGCTTTCTCCTAAGATCCGGTACAATTCATCCTCATTGCTTAAAAAGAAATCTTTTTAAACTACATTTATTGATTTTAGAGAGGGAGGAAGGGGGAGAGGTAAAGGGAAAAGGCAGGAGTGGGAGGGAGGGGGGTGAGGAGAGGGAGAGAGGGAGAGGGAGAGAGAGAGAGAGAGAGAGAGAGACTCTGACTGATGTGAGAGAAAAAGATCAATCTGTTGCCTCCCTTACACACCCTGATGTGACTGGGTACCAAACCTGTAACCTATGCACCCTGACTGGGAATCAAACCCATGACCTTTCTGTGCTCTGGAAGATGCTCCAACCAACTGAATCATGCCAGACAGGGCCATTCTCACCACTTTTATTCAACATTCTATTGGAAGTTCTAGGCAAAACAATTAAGCAAGTAAGAGAAATAAAAGCTTCCGGATTGAAGAGGAAGATACAAAATTACATCTATATGAAGACAACACAATTTCTTTTTTGCATTTAGAAAATCCTAAGGGACTCACTAAACACTATTAGAACTAGCTACAAAACTGATGTGAAAATCAATTTCAGATAGCAAGATACAGAATGTAAAAATAAATTATATTCCCATACACAAGCAATGTACAATCTGAAAAGTAAAGAAAACATTTTCATTTACAAAACTAGCAAAAGTGGTAAAATAAGAATAAACAAAAACATTTGAGACTTGTTTAAGATTTCAATCTTAAAAAGTTCTTTATAAATGGAAAGGCATTCTATACTCATGAATTGAAGGATTTAATATTCTAAAGATTGCAAAATTCCCCAAACTGAGCTATAAATTCAATGAAATCCCCATCAAACTCCCAGATGGCTTTTTATTTATTTTTTTTTTTGCAGAAATTAAAAAGCTGATCCTAAAATTCATATGGAAATTTAAAGAGAATGAGAATAGGCAAAGCAATCTTAAAAAGAACAAAGTTAGAAAAGTCACATTTTCCAATTTCAAAACTTAACCACAAAGAAGGAGTAATCAGGACACCGTGGTACTGGCATAAGGATAGATATAGAGATTACTAAAATAGAATTGAGAGTCCAGGAATAAATTCTCACATTTATGGTTGATTTGTTTTACAAGGGTGTCAAGGCAATTTAATAGGAGAAAGAATAGTCATTTCAGCAAATAATTCTGGGAAACGTAGATATCTATGTGCAAATGACTGAAGTTGGACTTCTAACATATGCTAAAATTGACTCAAAGTGGATCAAACACCTAAACCTAAATGTAACAACTAAAACTATAAACTCTTAGGACAAAATAGAGGACTTTGTGACTTTGAGTTAGGAATGGTTTTGTAAATACACTATTAAAAGTACAAGCAGCAAAACCAAAAAATAGATAAACTATAGCTCATCCAAATTAACCAATTCTGTGCTTCAAATGATAACATGAAGAAAGTAAAAAGCCTGTTGAATGGAAGAAAATATATGCAAACCATATATCTGATAAAGGACTTGTACAAAATATAAAAAGAACTCTTATAAGTCAATAATAAAAACACAGATAATTCAGTTTGAAAATGGGTAATAATTTGAATAAGCATTTTTCCAAAGAAGATATGTAAATGGCCAATAAGCACAGGAAAAGATATTTGGTATCATGTCATCAGGGAAATGTGAATCAAACTGCAATGAGAGCAAAATAGGTGTTGGCAAGGATATGGAGAAATTGGAACCTTCCATACATTACTGGTAGGAATGTAAAATAGTTGAGAGTTACTTTCCACTTACTACTTTGAAGATGTTCCTATTTTTACTTTTGACTTTTATTTTTACTAATGGAAAAACTGTTGTCCATCTGATTATTTTACAAATTTTTAAAAAAATTTTATTGTTGTTGTATTACATCCATCCCCTTTTTGCTCCCCTCTGTCCCCCTTATTTTACAAATTCTGATCATGGGCTTTTACTTTTGGTAACTATTGTAGTTCTCTTTATCTTATGTATTCCATAGTTTCTGTTATGATTTGGATTTGGTTTTTCCTTTATGGAAATGCTGGGCATTTCCATCTTAAACATGATGTTCTTTGAGTAGATTTTTATGTATATTATCCTTTTGCTAGAGCCTTTATTTTTTTCTTTCTGGAAATTCTCTTAGATATATTTTAGATCTTATTCTTTGCTCTATTCTCTTACCTTTACTCTTTTGATTTTTTGATGATTTCTTATCAACCCTTTTATTAATATCTTCTTTAGGCATCTAATCTTCTGTTCAACTTTCAAAGTCTAAAGTCTTCATTTTTAGAAGTTCTATTTCTAAAGACAAAATACACTAAAGTGTCTATTTTTTCTTCATCTATTTTACATATAAAGACATATATAAATTAAAATATAAATATATATCTTTACAATATTCAGAATATTCATATATGAGGCCTGTCCTAAAAGTATTGGCCATGCAAAGTGTTTTAATTATATTGACATTGACTTGATACTTTCAGGACAAGCCTCGTATATACATCTAAAATAAAGAAAGGGAGAAACAGAAACCTCATGGTATAGTTGTAGATAATATATAAAACTTTTTAGTGTTCTCTTATGCCTGGCTTTAATTTTTAATATCTATAAACTTTCTATTATAGCCAACTATTGTGCACCTTGAAAGTTTTAACTATGAGGTTCTCTTCAGGCTAGGGAATAGGGTTGTTTCTCAGAAGTCCAGCAAATCCTAATTTATGTGTTATTATGGGGCATCTGGAGTTGCCTTTTTCTGGGGCTCTATGAGTTTCCCTCTCTGGTTTTGTGTACATTTCTTGGATCAGAGTTCCTTCCACTAGTGTACAGTGCAAACTTTTTCTCATACCCATTCCTTCCTTTTTCATTCTTTCTCCCTCCCTTCCTTCCTTTTCAATCCTTTGCATGCAATTCTTTTTCTAGTTTGGTTCCATACCACACCCATTGGCCAGTGGCATAAATACCATCACAGAAAGGGTGGTCTTTTGTATTCCAAACGTGGGCAGGAAGTTTAGTACCTCCTACATGCCATGCACTCAGCCTGAAGACTTGACTTTTGTGTTCTGGCAAGCACCGAGACCTCACGGATTTGGTCCACATATATGGTTCTGTTACCCCTATGACCCATTTGACTTTAGCCACCACTCATAGCCTTGGCTTTAAGTTTCCTCTTCAATAATTTGTCATGTGATCTGGTTTCTATATATTTTTTCTATTTCTGTGTGTTGCAGAGGGATGGTTAGAGGGATCTTGCAATGTTAACTAAGACCACACATGACCACAAATTGCTTTCCTCATTGTTTGTGCTATGCATACGCATCTTTTTCTCTCAAGTAGGCTCATGAAAGGTTTGCTATTTAGGTTTATTTGTTTATATTTTAATTAATGTTTAATTAATCTTTTAATGGCTTTCTGGGTTTCATGCTTTGTTCATTTATTTTCATTAATAAAATTAATGCAAAATAATTAAGACGACAAATATTTCCCTAAACAGCTATGGTTATATTCCATAACTTTTGATGTCTAATATCCTCATGTTATTAATTTCAACCAGTTTTTATTTATTTTTGACCCATGTATCATGCATTGATGTATAGCAAATCATCTCAAGATATAGTGGCTTAAAATAGCTGGCATAACATTTTTCTCTCTCAATTTCTGTGCATTCAGGTGTGACTTCGTGTTCAGGTTCTGGGTCTTTCCCAAGGCTGCAGTCAGTCACCTTCAGGATTGGAAAAAAGCTGCATCCTAGCTTACTCATGGTTTTGGGGGGCAGAATTCAATTCCTTGCAGGCTCCTGGCCAGAGGTATCCCTCCATTTCTTGTCATCTGCACCTCTTCAAAGGGCATCTCAGCACATGGTGCTTGTTCCATCAGTGAGAGCATGTGAGGGGGAGTGGTGGAGGAGACAGAGGTGTGGATGGAGAGAGAGAATGGCAGCAAGGTGGAGTCACTGTCCTTGATAACCTCACCACAAAGCCCACACCACATAAATTCTGATCATAAAGGAACTTCCTTTGCGCTGTTTAATGCTTTTATTTTAAATTCAGTGTTTTTCTGACATGAATATTGTAAAGTCAGCTCTTTTATCACATTTGACTGATAGACCTTTGTCCATCTTATTTTTATAGCTCAATTTTATGTCTTTTAAATAACAATCATCAATTTTGATTACTTATTTGATCAGATTTTTATCTTAATAGAGGGTTTATCTCATTAAAATTGTCTTGATATACAAGCCTTTTAATACTTTTTCTTTTATAATTTTCAGTGAAAAATATATCCTTTATTTTATATTCTACTAATTACTATTATTATTTAAAAATACAATTTCATTTTTTTTTATCCCCACCCTGAGAACATTTTTTTCCATTGCTTTTAGAGAGAGGGGAAGGAAAAGAGGAAAGGAGAGAGAGAATCACCAATGCAAGCAAAAAGCGTTGATTGGTTGCCTCCCATATGCACCCAAATCAGATCATCTATGCCCTGACCAGGATGGAACCTGAAACCTAGGTATGTGCCCTGACCAGAACCAAATCCACAACATTTTGGTGTATGGGGTGATACTCTAATCAACTGAGTCACACCAGCCAAAGCTAAAAATACAATTTAAAAATATTATTTCTCAAATTGTGATCAGTGTAAGTGCCATCATCAGAATGAAAGTCAATAGGAAGTTGAGTTTACACCTCCACCTCCCCACATGAGTTCTTACTCCACCATATCACTCTGTTTGGATTCCTTTCTCCTTCCTTTCCTCCCTCCCTCCTTCCCTCCCTCCTTCCTTCCTACATACCCCTCTTCCCTTCCCCTTTATTTTCCATTTCCATTCCTTCCTTCCCTAATTGCTGTTCTTCCTTCATTCATTCAGAAAATGTTTATTGATTACTACTAAGTACCAGGGAATAGATATAGAACATGAAAAACTAAAACTACTGCTCTCAGAAATAACTCTCTCTCTTGAACATATAGATAATAGATGTAGATGTACGTAAGATCTATATGTAGTGTTAGATTAGGTGGTGATATGTGTTATGGAGAAAGATAAATCAGCACGCAGGGATGCGGAATGTCAGGAGTGATTGTTGATGAGATTATATACAAGGTGGTCAGGGAAGGCTCTATGATAAAGCGACATTTCTGCAGGGATCAAAAGGAAGAAATAAAGATCACATGGGTACCTTGGAGAAGAGCATTCTAGGCAAAGCAAACATTCTGTTGTTCAGCCACTGAACAACAGTTAGGTGTCAGGGTAGCTGGAGGTCCAAAAGGTAGAGGAATACTTATAGGATATAAAGTCACAGAGATGATGACAGGATTATTTAAGGCCTTCCAGGCCATTTTAAAGGACTTTACTCTGAGTGAGATGAGAGTCAATGCAGAGTGTGAGACAAGCAGTGACTGGGTCTCATTTTTGTTTTAAAAATATAATTGTCTCTATTAGTGGTCTTCAGAAGGTAAGAATGATATCAATGTAGTATTGGAATGATCTAGAAAAAGAATGATGGTGAGGGAAATGGTAAGAAGTGCTTGGATTCAAAATATACTTTGAAAGTTGATAGTTTGGATGTAGGATGGAGAGGGAAAGAGGGAGGTGGGGGAGGGACAGAGAGAGAAAGGTGAATTAATGAGAAAATGTAAGATTCCAACTGAGAGAATAGTGTTGCCACTAATTGAGATGACATATACACTATGGAAGGAGTAATTCTGGGTATATTACCTATGTGAATTAACCTATTAGATATCCTAGTTGAATGTTGAATCCACAATTTGGATATGCAGGTCATGGAAATCAAAGTCTAGACAAGGAAGATTCTGCATGGGAAAAATAAATTACTGTGCTACTAGGAGTAAGTAAACATTGATCAGGACAAATAGATCAGAAGAGTGAACTCCGTAGGAATCCCATGTTCAGAGGTTGGGAGATGAGGGAGGATGGGGGTGGGGGTGGCTAAGAAGAAGCAGCCAGTTCTGTAGCAGATCCTAGAAGAGAGGAATCAGCAGGCATGTGAAGGAGTGGTGACTATATAATACTGCTGTCGGGCAAAGTATGATAAAAACTAGGAAGTGACAAATAAATTCTGCCTCCAAGGGGGTCACTGTGTACCTTTACGTGAGCTAAGTCAACGCAGTGCTGACAAAAGTCTGACAAAAATATACGTGAGAAAGAACAGGAGAGAGGACTTGAAGACAGCAATTGCAACCAATTCTTTCTAGGTGTTTTGCTGTAAAGGAGAACAAACATAATGGGATTATTGTTGCGGGGGATTACGAGCCAAAGAAAGCTTTTATGTTTATTTTTTAATGCAAGAGGTATTATTGTTGGTTTGTATACTGATGAGAATAGCCAGAAGGGAGGGAGAAATTGATGATACAGGAGATATGAGAAATAATTGCTCTGGGGACTGGAATCCACTGCACATTCATACACAAACACAGAGGGAGAATATTTGGGGAGTGATACAGATGGGCTGGCAGATGTGTTGGAAGAATGATAGAATTTCCATGTTCAGTAAAATATTCTCAGTGCAGCAGGAATCAAATCTTCAGCAGAGAAGGAACAGTGAGAGGGAATGCTGAGAGTTAGAGGAATTGGGAGGGGATGTGACAGTTGTCTAGGAAAGTGAGACTTAATGGACTAGAGAAACGTACTAAGATTGCAAGAGATAAAAGCCCTCCGGAGGTTGGTGGACATGAAGTTAAAGTGAGACAGGCCAGCAGGGGTGCTTTCACCAGCTACATTTAGCTACCCAAGTGCTGGTGGGGATACACTGAAAACCGAATTTAATCAGCTTTGATATTTTGTTAGACTAGTAAAATGGAGAGTGAGAGACAGAGGCAAGAGAACCAGTGATATATCAATGTATGAAGGCAAATTTGTGCTACTGATGGAATGTGTATTGAGGAGATGAGCTGTAAAGAGAGAGACTGACAGTTGGTGACTGGAATATGTGATATCAAATTTTTAGAGGAGGTGCAGTTACTGGTACTAGTATGTTTAAGAGTGTGAAAGCAGATGCCTGAGGACAAGCTAGTTAGAACAATACAGGTGAAAGAACTGAGAGCATGGCTATTGAAATTATCATTAATGCCTATGATATCCAACATGGTAGTCACCAGTACACATGGCTATTTAAATTAATTTAACTTAAATCAAAGCAAAATTTGGTTTGTCAGTTCGGCGAGTCACACTTGAAATGTTCAATAGCACATGCCCAGCGGTTACCCCAGAGGTAGAATATTCCCTTCATTGAAGGAAGTCTGTTGGATTGATCTACATGGATATTGATACAGATATCATCAATAATTATGACAAGACTAACTTACGAGAGAGTGACAGTGAGCCAGGTGGTAAAATCTTTAAAGCATGAGTACTAAAGAGGGTATCTCCCTTAAAGTCAATGGCCCTGACAGGTGTAGGAGAGAAAATACTTTTTTGGGAGGGATGACAGGGAGCAGTGTCTTCAGGAGAGAATAAGTTCTCAGAATAAAGAGGTGGAAAAAAGATCATTCAGGAAAGAGCTGAGTACATAGGGATTGGAAGGATTTGTAGAGATAAGAAGAATAGGAAGCTGGAAAAGTGTAAAAAATTTATAGGCCTATATGGGAATTAGTGTCCAGGTAAAGAAAGATAACCTCAAAGTCTTAATCTATTTAAAATGACTTAGGGGAGAGAGAGAGAGAGAGAGAGAGAGAGAGAGAGAGAGAGAGAGAGAGAGAGAGAGAGAGAGAGAGAGAGAGAGAGAGAGAGAGAGAGAGGGAGGGAGAGAGAATAATGAATAATAAGGTCGTTTCTGATGGTCTCTTATGTAGGTCATATTGTTGAGGTTTTAAGTATACAGGTAGGGAGTGATGACTAGAGTTCTAGGCAATGGGTTATCAGGCCTGGCTGAAGGGAGTCTTACTAAGAGATAAATGATCCAGATCTTCTATTTTGGTATTAAGACCTGGATAATAGTTATGAAATTATTTTATACATTATATAACTTCTTAAGAAATAATTATCTTTTGGTTTTCTCCTCAGTTTTTGAAACAGCTTTACAACACTATTTAGATGTTTTAAAATATGAATATTGCCTAGCCCTTTAATAGTATGACTTCACAATTTTTGGAGGCCTTGGTTTTGCTTCATCTCAACTGATTAAATATATATTTTTCCATGAGGGTATGCAGGCGGTATATTTGCTGGGATTCTAAATATAATAGAATGTCTTTCTCTTGCCTTTAATATAAGAGTGGAAGTGTTTTATTATATAATTTATGAGCCATAGCATTTCTACTAGAACTCCAGGCATTGTTCTATTATTATCTGGAATATAATAGTACAGAAAAGAAGTTGTGGTAAATTAATTATTTCTTTGTTAGAACTGTCTTTTTTAACTTGGCCTATTTACCATTAAGGTATTTTGTTTCTATCTTTGTACCTCACAATTTTTTCCCAGTTTTTATGTAAAAATAGGTCTCTTAATTAGTTTTGCCTGGAGTGAGCTTATTCAATTCATAGCTCTTCCACCAACACAGGAAAAATTTCTTTCTGCTACTGTGTTTCTTCTGTAGGCGCCAGTTCTTCATTTTCTGCATAGAAGATGTTTCATATCTTTTCTTATTTTTTTTTTCACAGAAAATATTAAAGTTTGGCTTCAAAGGCATCAGCTCTGATTTTCATTGAATCAATTATGGTTTTTAAAAACATGGTGATGGTGATGATAGACTCTTTTCTTTTCAACTTTGCCCTTTAGAGCTTATACTCTGTGCTTTAATATTGTTGGTAATTAGAGAAATAAGGTTTATTTTTTTTTAACAGAAAATTGTCACTAGGGAAAATTACTTAGCACTATTCCTGTCCCATAATAAATGATTACACACAGGAGGAATGTAAAACAGCAGAAATAAATTCTCACACTTCTGGAGGCCGTCGGTTTGAAATTAGCACCACCGGTGGGAATCAGGGTGCTGGCATGCTGTGCTCCCTGCGCAGGTTGCAGAAGAGAACTTCCTTTCCCGATGCTGGTGATGGCTGACATTCTTTTCCTTGGACTTGCATCAGTCTTCACATCTCCATTTCCTCTGTGTGTGAAGCTTCCCTCTGATCAAGATATGTATGACTGCATGTAGGACATGCAGGATAACCTGTCCACCTCAAGATCCTTAACTTCATCAGATCCGCAAAGATCGTTTTTGCTGAGAATGTAACATATCCAGGTTTCAGAGAATGGGACCTGATATCTTTGGGGTGGGGGGAGAGGACATAATTCTACCTCTCCCCCCATTGACTATGATCCAGGGTTTAGTCAAGGAGCTAGTGAGGACTCATGGACATGGACAATGAGCTGGGGATTGACTGCAGGAGAGGGGGAAGGGAGAGCAAGGGGTGGGGGGGATGAAACAATTGTAATACAACAACAATAAATAAATAAGAAGTCAGGATAATGGTTACCTTGGAGGAGCATTGACTGGAAGAGGGTGGGAAGAGGGCTTCTGGGTGCTGGTTACTTATGTAAGCTTCCTTTGTGAGAAGTCATTGAGTCACCTAATCATGATTTGTGAGCATCACAAAAAAGGCTAATTGATGAAGAAAGCCAACAGTGTTCTCAGGGCCATTCATAAACTTTGGGGGAATGGGTAGATGGCTGAAGTCTGAAGAGGAAGGGGTCCCAATGTTAGGCTATAGTCAGGATTTTGGAAGTTTGAGATGGTCAGAGCCTCAGAAGAGGTAGGTGAGGTGAACCTTAAGAATGTTATCTCCTTTCAAATTCTTTGAGAAAAATGTATAAATACATCAATCAGTTGATAGAGAGATGGACAGACGGGTTGATGAATAAAAGAGAGGTCTGGTCTGAGCAGAGGGGGTTATGTTAGTAAAGCCAAGTCATTCACTATCAAGAACTATGCTGTCCAATATGATAGCTATTGACCACTTGAAATGTGGCCAGTCCAAATCGAAATGTAACTTATTTTTAGGCTGATTAGACATCAAAATGATAACCTTTGAAAAAATGAGTTAAATAAAATCTATTATTAAAGTAAATTCCCCATTTTCACTTTTAAAAATACAACTACTAGGAAATGTAAAATTACATTGTGACTAGCATTTTATACATTGCTTTCTTTTTCTATTGGACAGTGGTGATCTACACCAGTGATTTTCTACCAGTGTGCCAAAACAATTTTTGAAACATGTCGTATATCTGACTATTTAGTCAGGGGCATTGACCTCCTTTCCCTTAGGTTGTCAAATAAAAAAATAACAATAGCCAACACCAAATAAAAAAATAACAATAGCCAACACCACAATAGATGCCTGGTGAAGGAATCAAAATTACAATTATTTTTTGTCAGGTTAGCAAAAATTGTCTATTTTAATGTGCCACAGAATTTTACTAATTAGTTTGTGCACCATGAAATGAAAAAGGTTAAAAATTCCTCTTCTAGACCATGATAAACCTGAGAAGCAGTTAATAGGTAACTATTTAAAAAATAGTACTTTAAGCCCTGGCTGGTGGCACAGTAGATAAGGCGCCGGCCTGCAAACCCAAAAGTTGCTGGTTTGATTCCCAGCCAGGGCACATAACCAGGTTGCAAGCCAGGAGAAAGGCAGGTGAAAGGCAACCATACATTGATGTCTCTCTCCCTCTCTGCCTCTCTCCCTTCCCCTCTACCTAAAAATAATAAAATCTTCAAAAAAATGTTACTTAAAAAAAGAAATCATCACCTGAGGATAGGCTTCATGATATTTTTAGAGGAAGAGAAACATTGATGTATGAAAGAAACATCAATAGGTAGCCTCTACATGCACCTCGACCAGGAACTGATCCCACAACTCTTTGGCACAAAGGATGAGGCTCTGACCAGCTAAGCCAGCCTGGTAGGGTCAATAGCACTTTTCTGGCACATGCAGGACTTGGACAGAGACTGGTCAGGTTTGGCTCCAGGATAGGAAGACTGGAGTTAGTAGTAAGCTGAACTCTTATTATAACTGAGTATTCAAGTCTACGTAAAGCCTACTTGGTCTAAATGAGTTCAAATCTAAGGTATCCCTGCTCAGCTGGCAGTTGCAAAATCTCTTAACAGACCCTGTGTGTAGTGTGTTTAAGTAGCCTTTTGGGGGAAGGTGATGTGACCGAGTGAGCAGAGAGACTATTACTTATAGGCAGGGCAGCCTCAGTCCAATAACAATTTCTCTGGGCCTGTTTTCACAGCTAAATAATGGGGTTTTAAATATTTATCTCATATGGTAGGTGTTAGATTTGAAATAATATATAGTCACTCAAAAAGTGGTAGTTCTAATTTTTGACAAAAATTCTAAAGGACTTGCTTTGTAGATTCTTGGGATATTTTAGACCCTAATTTTACAAATCTTTGTTTTCTCTAGCAAATACTCTCTCACACACACACGCACTCTTTCCAGAGTCTCCTTTTTCTCACTGTGTACATTTAGCTTCAAGGAATTAAGACCTGGATCACAAAGAATTACTCTGCATTTAAAACATTTAACAATGGCAATCAGCCCTTGTAGTCCCAGATGTTAGCAGGCTGCCCCATCAATCATTTCACAGCCACCTGTCAGCATGTCATAGTGGTATCACAGATCTGTTTTTTTTTTTTTTTTTGGCAGGCTCGCTGAAGGGTACACATAATCAGCAGAGACAACGCACTTAACCATGATTGATGCTGTCTTTTGACAATTTCTCCTGCCAGACCCCTCCATCAGTCCATGGCAGTGGTTCCTGAGCGCTAAATAATTTCTCTGAATTATCACAGCCACTTCTACATGAACTTGCAAAGATGTCTTTTTGTCGTAGCTGCATTTGGAAGGATTTTTATCGTGTATGTTTTTTTAACCTCTCTGATGATTCTTTCCATGTTTCTTCATTTACTACCGCATAAAAGGGTGGTATAATCCATCTAGTTGGGCAGATGTCTAATGTCCCATTTGAATCCATTTGGCTAACAGCATGATCTTAAAAATATGACTATGTCTTTATTACAACTATGCCTTTGTTATCACTATGTTTTCAGACAAATCCAAATAAGTGCCCGCCAGCCCCCGCCCCCATCCCCTTAGAATCTGGCATTTGATGCTGCCCATAGAAGCCTTACAAATGTGCACTTGTGTCACATGGATTCAGTCTTCCCTTTGCTTCTCACCCCTCCTCCATCCACCCCACCAAGCCCCAGCTGTAATCCAGGTGCATAACTGTCTTGGAATTATTAGTAGGTGACAAATTCTGATGGCTCTAGAAGGTCCTCTTTCATAAGAAGACACCTGTAAAAAGCTAGAGATATGTGAAATACAACACTTGATCCTCCACTGAAAAGTGAACAGCACTATTTTCAAGTCAAAATGAGGATGTGTGCTGTAATTTCCCCATGACCAGAATAATATAAATCATGAGATTAAGCAGGAGCGGCAGAGATGGAAGACCTGCTGGTTCAGGTAACCTCCACTCTAGAAGGTGAATCACATTTCACCCCAAGACCCCTTCTGCGCTATTCTAGGCCACTTGGAGAATGCCCAGGGATACCTTAGGGTGTATTTCCTGGTGTGCATGTGAGTGGGCCCTGGGGCCGGGAGTGGGAGTTGGAGTGGAGGACTGCTTTAGGTGGAGGTGGAGGTGACACCAAGGGGGAGATCTTGGTCTAAAGGTCCTTAGGTGAACAAGGGAACTCGATGTTATGACTGGTTCTGTGGTTGCCCTTGATTGGGTTTTGAGTTCATGGGGAGGTCATATGAAGATGGGTGGGGGTTGAGGGCACACCTGTTGGTCAGCAGCCCCCAACTGTGGAAATGGGAGTCCAAGGAAGAAACCTCGGATTTGGGTCTGGCTGTGGTCCAAGTGATGGTTTCCATGGCCTTCTGCTGAACGTGGCGTCAGCGGGGTTCTGCCTACCTGGGGGGAACCAGGTTGTGATGCTGGAGGCCTGGTCAGGGCCCCTCCTTGTTGGGTGAGGGTCCGGTGAGCTCAGACTGGTAGTAGCATCCCAGAGCCCCCAACCTAACCTCGGCACCGGGAAGGGTTGCCCCGCGGGGTTCCTGGAGGAGGGCGGAGCCGTGGCTTTGTAGGCTGGAGGGGCCGTGGGGGGCCAGAGCTCCGCAGCAGGATTGGGCGGGCAGCACGCCACCTTGGCACAGGCAAATCGAGACACAGTTCTCGGTAACTATCCATCCCATTAGCAGGAGGAGCTGCAATGAGGTCACCATGTCTTTGCCCAGTGTGGACTCGGGCCTTCCACCCACCGGCTTTTATACTCACCCCCCACGCACATCACAAAGTTTCCTCCAACGTCACCTCGCACCCTCACATGCACCCTTCCCCATCCCTCACAGTGGGAATGTACCCACACCAGGCCTGGCCCCTTGCAGTGCCGGGGTACCCCGCTCCCAACGCAGAGCCTTCATTTCACAGGTGGAATAAGGTGGGTAGGGGTGGGGGTATTGAACAGCACTTTCATCTGATGATATCCAAAGAGCCATTAAAAAAGAGGCATAGTCATGTTCAAATTAATAGGACATCCTAAAGACTGAAAAGTGGTTGTTCCTCAAGATCAGCAGTTGTTCCTCTCCAACGCATTCCCTTTTCCCTGATATGGAAAATACCCTAAAAGATAATTCTTCCCAATGCCCAGTTAGAGATGATTTTTCCTCCTGTATACCCTCCTTCAAATTCCAATAAATAAAATAATATATAAATTCTTGGGGAAACATGAATTTGTCCATCTAAGGAAAAAAGAAATGATAAGGAGAGTAAAATGTACTCTTTTAAATATATATTTATCCTGTTTCTTTGCACTCTCATCATTTTTTTTTTTTTTTTTTTTTGCTGTTGTTGGAAATGGACATTTTAGGTAATATAGTGTAGCAACTTCTGATATTCATTTCCCTCCCCCTCTCCAGGGCTTATCTTTCTTATTTGCATAATTATCTTGGTGACTTGGCTGGTCACTTTCCCTCACAGTGTGAAACCTTGATATCCAGGTACTGGGCTTCACTGGTGACCAGCTGCTTGCTCTGTTGTTTTTGACACTGTGGATGCCGGAAATGGCTCAATAGTCTGATGCAGTTCAATTCTAGGTGCATCGCAGGGACAGATTTTGATACCAGTCTTTGAGGTTGGTTCAGCATCCAGGAGGGCCTACCTCTAGTTTTCCTTGGTTCTCTCTGATAAACCAGCAGTCCTGTGGCTCATTGCTGGTCTCGTAAAGCAGACAGTCTTCTCTAAATGGTGTGCCCCCAAAATCTCCATTGCTTTTGAGGGTGCTCTTAGGCTCGAACTTCCCCATGATCTGTGTCAAGTAAAGTCAGTTCCATTGAGGAAAGTGTCAGAGCTCTCTGTTCTTATGAAGTGCTTTGTTCCTTGCACAAAACTCAGAGCTACTGTTTCACAGTTGGGGGCATGAAGACATTTGTGCTGTTCCAACAGGGCTTTGGGCAGTGATGGTAGCCTCTAGTACCTGAGCTTGCCTCCTGTGACAGGGGACCTCTGCCCTCCCTCGTGGAGTGGCCTACTGTGCCTGGGGCAGAACCACTGGGCACTGGGAGAAGAAAGGGAGCCCTGATCTCTTGACCATACTTTCTTTTCCCCCTGAAATGCTAGGACTCCAGGGACTACCTTGCAATGCTAATTTACTTTTAAAACATTTAATAAAGGAAAGACAACAAAGAAAATCTTCTGTTAATCACAATGCATGCTCCAGACATCTTTCATGGGGAGAACTGCTAAGTTTAAACCACAGACAAGGACATCTTAAAATTTTTCTTTACGGAAACAAGGGATTTGTCCACTTCTATCCCTCAGTAAGTATCTAATAAGTGCCTAATTCACACCAGGCGCTGGACAAGGCTCTGGGAGTGCAATAAGGAAAGAGCCTTGCCCTCTATAAGCAGTCAACATAGTATCAGGCAGATTAAAACAAACACCAAACAGAAAGCACAAGCAAAACACTATGCCCCACCCCCAGAAGTAACAATGATGATGATGATGATGATGCAGAGATAATGATAAATATTAATAACAACATATGAGATGGAAGGCAGGTCAGGCTAAAGGAATGGCACAAGATAGAAAGAACAACCTAAGCAAAATGAAAGGGGCAATTGTGTTGAAATGGAGGAAGGGTAGTAAAAGCAATATCCAGTGTTTAAAGGATTTGGAATACTTTTACATACCAAGCAGACCCTCGGCAAATGCAACTTGTGAGGTGAAGGAAAGGAATGGACTTCTTGGCCTCCGTCTGACTTTTACTTCTACTGAACTGAATTAATTGATATTTGCCTGGTGCCCATGCTGCAGGCCATTTTATTTTAATGTGTGATCCTTTAACCTGTTTCATAATTCCTTTCCTTTTCCTTGTAAACAAAAGCAGCACGCAATCACAGCTGAACAGTGGGCTGGGATAGGCAACAGAAGCTTGAAATGTGAAAGAGGGGGGAAAATCTATCTTGTCAGCACATCAGCAAAACTGAATAAAAGTTGCCAGACAGTGACAAGTAGAAAACTCAGAGAGTATATGGAAGACATAAAAATCAGCTCCAACCCTAGCTAGTGGCACAGTGGATAAGGTGCTGGCCTGCGAACCCAAGGGTTGCTGCTTCAATTCCCAGCCAGGGCACATAATCAGGTTGCAAGCCAGGTCTCCAGCCAGATTCATAGCTGGAGGCAAGTGAAAGGGAACACACATTGATGTTTCTCTCCCTTTCTACCTTCCTCCCTCCCTGACCTTCTCTCTTAAAAATAGTGAATAAAATCTTTATTTAAAAAATCTCCAGGGATAGGAGAAAATAAACTAATCTTTTGTGAACACCTACTTGGTGCCAGCCTTTTACTATATTGTCTCTCAGAAGTTTACCAACAAGGAGCTAATTAGTATTACTATTTTACAGATGAGAAAACTGACACTTATGTATGCAGAATTCCTGCCTGAAATTACTGCGTTAATAATGTCAGATTCCACTTTTGAAACTTTGTCTGACTTTCAATCCTATGTTCTTTTCATGATGTTTCCATGATGTACTGCCTCCAATGAGAACTACTAGTCATTCAGTCTTACTATGTAATCAATTTCTCTCTCTCTCTCCCCTCCCTCCTTCCCTCTCTCCCCTTCCCTCCCTCCATCTAGCTGTCATATAATATTTAACACTTAATGATTTACTTACTCAAAACCATGAGTCAATATTGAATCAATCTTGCTTTGTGATCCTTTAGCATGTATTAATGTGTAAATACTCAAAAACCAGATATAAAATTGGCACTTTTTGCCAATCTATGTAGGTATATTATTAAATGAATAGTATAAAAAATTATAAGAATTACTCAATACTTTTAGTACTTTCACTATTTTAAAATAATATCTTTAAGTTAAAGGGTAACTCTTTGAAAGATATTAGTGATTAGCCAAAATGTCATTTTCAGAAAATCCAGGAAACTGAGACTATCTAAATAGAAAGCTTTGCCCAGAGTGTGAATTGTTACCACTGTTTGATTTAAAATTTCACTCAAAGGCATTTTACAATTGGTTTAACTTTGTAACTGAAAAGGGAGCAAGAGTGTGATGCTATTGATTAAACTGTACACATTGAAATGATAGATTGCTGTCCTTTGGCTAATACAAATCATGTCAATGTCAGCTCAGCACTATGTAAATTTCAAAGCAGTTACATATACTTATTTTTGCATTGGATTTGGTCACTATTTCTGTGGAGTGCACAGTGTAAGAACTAGAATCAGAATTTTATGGTAAGAGAACTTGAGGCTTAGGGAATTTCAGTAGCTTTCTTACAGTCTCAGAGTCCAGGAAGAGTTCATGCAGGCCAGATGAGCCTCCAAGACACCTAGCCTAGTGTTGGTTCTACTGCTCTAGCATCTTAGGGGCCAAATGAAGGCACTACAGATCCAACATCCCTCTTGGGGATTCTACAGCAATAGAGAAAGGTGGTACCTGACACTCTGATTTCTTAAAAAGTATCAGGGATTCTCTGACCAGAAATTTTAGAAAAAAATATTTGGTTAATATCTCAGCTGAGAGAAATTTATTACAGAATAGTTTTCTTTGGAAATTCAGGCTTATATTAACTGCAGTTAAAATTTAGTGTTCTTAGAGGTAGTTTATTGAATCAAAAGATGAATGACTTCAGCTTATGGTTCCAGGGCGAATAATAAGATATGATACATCCACTGAAAAGTTATTTATGATTAAAAAAAGAACAAACAACATAGTATGATCACAACTGCAATAAAGGAGAAACAAATCTAAAGAAAAATATTGTTTTGGGTGAATGAATTAATCATCTTCTTATTTACAATGATAATACATATAATTAAAAATACACTGTTACTTTTAATTTGAAAACCACCAAGCAAGAGGGAAAACATAAGAATGATAGCTATAGAAGTCTATACTTCCCTAAAACTATCTTTCAGAAACTCAGCTTCCACTGCTTGGACGACTTGGATTTGGTAATGATGAAAAGAAAGGAGTCATGATTTGTGGATAATGACCTTCCACAAGTCATTTGATCATTCACCCAGCATATATCTGCTCAACTATGTCCACTGTACTAGAAACTTGTATTACAAGGTGATGCAAACCGAAGCACTTCCCTCCCAGGGTCTATAATCTCCTAGGGGTTATAGAAAAGGAAAGTGGCAATTGGAAGTAAAGACACTATGAGGACATGGGAAGGGAATCTCCTCAAATCTAGGGGCCAGTGTTCAAGTACCATCGAAGCTGATAATCAAAGGTGAATAGGAGTTGGCCGGGTGAAGAATCAGTGGGGAATGCTCGAGGTAGAGGAGATCTTTGTGCAACATCCTGTAAGTGAAAGAGCCTCAATCACTCATGGAACTGAAAGAACTTCAGTCTAGTTGAATGGCAGGTGGTCAGGGGGAGAGTGGAGTAAAATGAGACTCCAAAAGAAAGCAATGGCAGGTCGTGACTTCTGGACCCTGAAGGATTAAAGAGAGAAGCAGTGGAGAGAGTTATGATCAGGTTTGTGTGTGAGACATGCCACACTGGATAATATATGAAGAAGGATTGAAGGAGAAGTATGTCTAGATTTTCATTAGTTAGCTTTCTTTCATCGTTCAGGTAAGATATAGACTCAGATCTATAGCTGAGTCAGTAGCAGTGGCGATGGAATGAGTAGATGTGTTGAGTAGAAACAACAGGGCTTGGTGAGTGTGTGCACAGGAGTGGGGGTGGGGTGGGGATTGCTCTAAAAAGATGTTGAAGATTCTGGCTTGAGTAACTGAGTCAGTGATTGTTTCGTGTCCAAGTCCTTAAGTAGGCAGTCTAGAACAAAAGCATGTTTTGTTTTAGCAGCATGATTTTGAGGGGCTTGTGGCTCCTGGTCTCTGACTGTGTCTTTTCCTGGCCATGGTTGAGGGAAGGGCAGGCGAGGTTATTCCCACTGTGGCAAACTTATCCGACTTGCCCAGATCTCAGTGGAATGGTCAGGTATGTTTTATACATTCTCTTAGAGAGTCCCCAACTGGATTGACCTTCAGTTATCCACAGTAGTAAGCCCCACACCAACAATGGAATGCTAGTAAATGTTTAACAACTAACTGAAAAAAAAAAATGTCCCAGCTTAAAGTGTTTGCCAATTTTCCCCATGGCTCATTTCCAGCCACCAAAGGAATATCGTTCAACATCGGTGAGGAAGAGACGTGCGGAAGCGTGGCCTGGTGTTTCCATCATCTGGGTACACTAGAAGTAAGTGATCTCAAAATCATGGGTAGTAACAAAATAATTACGAGTGAGCACTTTTTAAAACATAATTGATTTAACTGAAATTTTATATTGTTTTATTTTTAACAGCTGGTTTGCAACGGCGGTGAAAATGTAATAATTGGCTTCCATGAGTACACACGTGGCTATTACATTAACACTCCCTCCCCTGGGTTCCCTCCCTTCCTGCTCTCACTTCTCCACTTTCTCACTGTGCTTCCTGACATCACCTTCCAAATAAGCCACTGGCACCTAAATCTTGGCTTCAGGGTCTACTTTGGGATGAACTCAAACTCTACAGAAACCTGGAAATCCTTAGCACATACCAGAATTTTAGATTTTTCCTTATGAAAATTATCTGCGAGGCAGCTATTCTATGGTGTCCATAAAAAAATTATAACAGCTAGTATTTAGAGAGTCAGTACTTTATGCTAAGCACTGAGCCAACCCCTTTATACGGATTTGGTCCCCAGACAAATATAAGATAAGAGCTATCACTATCCCTATTTTACAGATGAGAAAACTGAGATTCAGGGTCCTAAAGCCATATGTCCAAAGTCATGAACTTAATAGGTAGCAGAACAGATCTGTATCCAGGCAAGCTGACTGCAGAACTGTGTCTTAGACAGAGGTAAGATTAGCATCCTTTTCAGAAACTCACGGAATCTGATTGGAACCTGAGATGGACAGAAGGCCAACCCATTGACGGGTGGGTTTGGCTGTCTGGGTCTGCTGGGGAGTCTAAAGCAACACTCTTCTGGGGGAAGTCTGTGTTCAATGTATAAATAAATAATCCAAATGTAAATTTCGAGCTCTCAGTGCCCTCCTCCCTGTTCCAGTTTGGGATATAAAAAGCATCTATCAACATGTTCCTGTAGGAACTTTCTTTCCAGTGGCCTCTCTAAAGGGCACTTAGCAAAAAACCAACAGCTCTTTTTTGGAGCCTGCATCTCTGGTTTGCTATTTGCAAAGAACAGAAATATTTCATGTGTGGTTGAAGGGGAGAGAGAGGCAGGTGGAGAGAGATAGAGAGATAGAGAGATAGAGAGATAGAGAGAGAGAGAGACAGAGAGACAGAGAGAGAGAGAGAGCGAGAGGATTTAATCATTCATCTTTGGCTGCTCAGGTTTTGTGTTAATCAGACACTGGGATTCAAACAGGAGCTCAGAACTAGGCCCCTCAGAGGTGCCCACCTCTGCTCAGTGCTGAAACAAGTTGAACTCCGGCCACAGGGAAGGGCTGTGGCAGGTTGCTTTTAACAGGTGTGTCCGGAATGGGGACCACTGTGCTTCCTCCCCAAATACCTCCTGGCTCTTGGGCTCTTGCCATGATAATTAACATTAGTTATCATGCTAAGGCATTTTAAATGCCAATTTCAGTTTGTGACTTCAATGAAAGCAAAATGATAAAACTGTCCACATGAAAGCAGTCGGAAGAATGTTTAACTTGGCAACTGAGCAAGCATTCTCTTTATTGAGGTTCCCGATCTCTGCTGCAATTGCTATTACAGTAGGAAACCAGCAAAAATGAATTAAGAACCTAGAATGTTTTCTGGAAATCTTCATACTAAGAAGCAAAGAGCAACATTGTAGATACAGGTGAGGGACTAGGTCACACAATGAATCCTTGTGGGGGCCTTCTTGTCAATGTGAATCCAACAGTAAAACCTAAAGAGACAGCAAAATGATGATCTGAATACAAAAGAGTTTGTGCCAGTTACAGGTTCCACATAGGCTTTCTGAACATATGAATGACATGCCTACGGTTGCTGCTCGCAGAAGTCTTCTGAATATTAACTCCTAAAGCCCAGTTTCCCAGAGAACCAAGTGGCCTTTGCATATCTGAGGAGGAAGTGCTCAGAACTGAACTAAACTGAACTGAATAAATATTAAGTCTAACTGGTTATGAGTAAATTATATTGCAATGTTTTTTTAAAAATAATTAATGTATAATTTCACAACCCTTTTTTTCTAGTGGGTTTTTAAAATATACAGCAATCACAGCCTTTTCCTGATGACACCTGTTCCCTCAGAAGGAAATGGTTTTGTTTCCCTATTGCTGTCTAACCAGTAAAGCACTCTCTGAAAAGGTTGGGAAAAATTATGTGCTTGGATTTATGGGGGATGCATTTTTATTTTTACTCAGATATACTTTGCTGTTTCTTTATCATCTTCTATTCAAACATTTTTTAAGGGATAGACTTGATCACCTCCAGCCAGGACTGGGACTAGGTAGGCAGCCATGCTGGCAAATTGAAGGAGACGTTTATTTACAGCGCCACCCAGGTGCTGGACCCAACCATAGGGACCCACCTCACCACAGCACTGGCCAGGAAAACCAGAAAAGAGGGCACTTGTCCCTGGCCTGTGGCCACTAGCGCACACTGTACCACACTGCCTTCAGTCCACTCCACCAATATTTATTAAGCAGTTGATATGTACCAGGCACTACTCTAGGTGTTTCATGAACAAGCATGACAAAATGTCCTGCCCTCACATTCCAGTAAGGAAACACAAACAACAAACATAACACATAAGATATGATACGGTGTGTCAGAATGGGATAGGTACCTAGGTACCTGGCTAAATCAAGAGAGAAGGGAAAAAGGAGATGGAGTGCCAGAAAGAGCTATGGTTTTAGATGGAGGTGTTTAGATTTATGGAGATCAGTGGACATTGGTAGGGAAAAGGCAGTTGGGCAATTATTGGAGGGAACTGTGGAATGGTCCAGGCAGATATTTGGTAAGGAAGTATTCTAGGCACCAGAACCTGTCAGTGAAAGGCCCTAAGCCAGAAATGTGCCTGATAGGTTTAAAAAGCAATGAGGCCCTGGCTGGTGGCACAGTGTGTAAGGTGTGGGCCTGCAAACTTAAAGGTCACTGGTTCAATTCCCACCAAAAGGTACATAACGAGGTTGCAAGCCAGGTCTCCAGCCAGCTCTGTAGCTGGAGGCAGGTGAAAGGCAACCATACACTTATGTCTCTCTCCCTCTCTGCCCCTCTCCCTTACCCCCTCTCTAAAAATAATAAAATCTTTATTAAAAAAAGCAATGAAAAGATAAGGGATGCAGTCAGAGAGATGAGAGAACACAGGTGGAACTTGCTGTATGTACAGTGTAAGGATTATGAATTAAATTCTGAAAGAAATGAGGAGCCACTATGAAATTATGAGCAGAGATTTTCGGGTAATTTCTTTTACATTTAGCAGGACCATTCTGGCTGCTTTGTGGATAAGGACTTCAGGAAGGGGCAAATGTGAAAGCAGGGAGACCAAGTAGAAGGCCATAAAGAAATTCTAGGCTGAAAGTGATGGGAGATTGGACTACTCTGGTAAACAGAAGCAGTTGAATTTTCAATATATTTTAAAGGTAGAGCCATCCGAATTTCCCAATGGGTTGGATATAGGGTGAGATAGAGGTGACTCAAAGATAACTTTCAGATATCAAGTCTGAGCAACTAGAAGGCAAGGTGCCATTTCCATTTTCTGAGATGGAAAAGCATATGGGTATAGCAATCTTATGGGTGAAAACCTGAACTCTGCTTTAGGACAAATGTGAGATGTGTATAAAGACTTGTAGCTCTTGAGAAGGTTGTTAAGTGCATGAGTGCAGAGCCAGAGGGAATCCATGGTGAAGATAAATATTTTGAAGTCATCAACAGAAGGAGGTTATCTGAAATTATGAAACAGATGAGATCACCAGAAGGTTAGAGGAGGCATCCAAGGACTGAGTTCGGGAGCATTCCAATGGCAGGAGATGGGGAAGGAGGAACCACTCAAAAACTTAGGGAATGTTTTATCAAGAAGCCAAGCAAGAGAGTTTCCAGGAGGAGTGATCTGCTGTCAAGTGCTGTACGTGGTCAAATTTGATGAGGGGGTGAGAGTTCATTAGTAGATTATACAGTGTGGGGACCAGAAGTCTGAGGGGACTCATCTGAGAAGTGGAAATCTGAGGGAAGTGGAGCTAAGAAGGTAATGAAAAAATGGGAAACAATACAAATAGATAACATTTAAAGGGAGTTTTGATGTTAAGAAAAGCTAGAGAAATGGTGCAATGGCTTTTACTAGAAACAGTGTCAAGGAAGTACTTTAAAATAAGCTCTGAGAAATGAAAGGTGGCAAAAATACTAGCATGTTTTTCTGTGCTGATAAAAACTGGCTCTTGTCAATATGATTAACTCAGCTGCGGTACTCTGTTGTTAACATCCTATCCATATACACACCACATAGGTTAATGCTTTTCATGGAATAAATGTATTTGGGATTATTTTAATATTAAAAGAACCTGGTGGATGATAAAATGCAAGTTAAAAAGTGAAAAAGTAATCCTCTAACCTGGGAAGGTTGGGCAAATATAGGTCAACAACTCAAAGAATTCTAAAAAAAAAGTGAAGAAGATAAAGATATCAGCCAATAATACAATAATTGCATGTTAATCAAAAGTAATAAATTGCCATGTTAGAAAAGTACCACCACAGGGATTCTTCCATAGTGGTCTCTACTTCAGTTATAGCTTCAACATGCAAGAATACATTAGAAATATATTTGCTAATGTCCTCAAAAGTAATCATGTTTTTCAAAAGAATCAAGCAAATCTCGCAGGCATAAACTCATAACTAATGCAATTGCATGCACGATGTATCACATTAGTTCACTGTTCTAAATCAAATTTCTAATCTTGTTAGAGTGGTAAGAAACCCAATCCGCATTGTGGAGGGCTCCCAACTCCCTGGGGTTAGGCTCAAGGCCTGTGGGGACTTCGTTCAGATCTTTCAGGGAGGCCTCGTTAGCTTTAGATCCATGGCTGTGGATCCAGACCCTTGAAAATGGGAGCTCAAAAGCATCTTGAGAAGTTTAGAAGTTAACATTTCTTCCCACTTAAATGCATTGTCTTACACGGGTCAGCCAGCTGTTCTATGAAGAGAAGTGGCAGGATGGAAGGAGTAGCTGCGGGTCTTCGAGAGAAACACTTTTTCAGCCTGAAACAATTTCTCCCTCTCCCAGGCTGAAAATTTCTGTCTTTTCCTCAACCAACACTCTTCTCTATCTCCCTTGTATCGGTCAGCTTAAGTAAGTCACCCTGCAGCAACATACACTCTCAGGGTTCATTTGTTTCACATTGGCTGCAGATTGGAGATGGCTCTAATTACTTCTTCATGAGTGGCCCCAGGTCGCTGGAGCTGCCTCTAACCCGCCTCATGGCAGATGGGAAAGAATACCACACCACAGAATAACCTAATACAGTTTTTGTTTGGAAGTCTCATATATCTCTTCTGCTCACAGTGTATCACCCAAAACACATCACAGGGTCAGACTGATGAGTTGGGGAAGTAAACTACCACTGGGAGAAACATGAAAGAATTGGGAAAAATAACACCTCTTACATGCTCCCAGCCCTGGGGACCTTTTACAGAAACAAAATGCCCAGTCTCCTGGAGGTGAAGTAACAATGGGAAGATAAACCAATGAGCACTTTGTTTCCTACTAACTCAGTTTGCTACACTAGCAAGTGTGCCTCGAGGTTATGCAGGTGCTAAAGGAAATTTTGGGGAGGTCCAATGATGATTCTATAACATTACCAATCAGGCTCAGATCAAACACTTAACACATATTAGTTAAATATGTGATAGACACACTCATCTGAACCTTAAAAGAATTCCATGGGGTACATGCTGTCTTGACTCCCCCTCACAATTTTATAAAGGAACTAAGGCACAGAGATAAAGTCACTTATTAAGAAAAACAAGTAATGAGTTAGGGGTGCAGGGTGAGGACTCTTAAGTGTTTAGGATCTGAGCTACTAACTACTGACCTGCAGTACTATTGAGAATCAGACCCAGCCATAGTCCTTAGGGGGTTCTAGAGAATCAGGGTCAATCATCCTATTTTATTCTTTATAATATCCTTCTACACGTGTCTGAAGAGGGGATTCCACCCCACCCAACTGTTTACTTCGAAAGTCTTGCTGTGCCATTAGATTAAAGCCCAATTAAGAGAACAAAGTATTTGTGCTTGTAGGCGGGTTACAGCTGTAATCATTTACTCCTCTTAGGAGGCAGTTATCTTTCTAGGTGCTCAGCTGTGACCTCTTATTCATCTGTAGGGGTTTCTGAGTCCATAATACAGGCCCTGACATGTCTTCATGTTTAACATGCAAATTGTTAAGACTGTACACGCAGATCTCACAGCAGAAATGCCTGCCAGTCGCCTACTTCCTTCCTTCCATATTTTCCCTTCTTTCCCCTACACCTGATATGAGTAACTGGGGTGACCCACTGAATTATCAGTTTATAACAACTATCATCCAATGTGCTGTGTTACTAGGACTCCTCTCTGTACATTTTCCAGGATGAAATGCCACACTGCATTTGTTTACCCACTTACTGCACACAAATGTGAGCACAAAAATCCCAACATGAATGCACAAAGACATGCATGCACACATGTAGGCATGAACACACATTCCTCCCGATCTTTAGTTTTTCAGGAGCTTCACTCACTTCCTGAGTGTTAAATGCCAAATTGTTGAACACAGTGTTAGGTAAGAGTGCCTCTAGAAGTAGCATTTGAAACAGAGGGATGGGTGCCAATTCTATATATCCTATTTTGTCCTTTCTATAGGGTTTGAGATGTAAATACTTAATTAAATTAGGCCAGTTACAACTCCTTTAGAAACTAATTAGTGTAAATATAAAATGGAAATGTGCTTTCTTCGTTCCTCTAGACCACAACTCACAACATGTTCTTCATAGCATCCAGGCCTTGCCTTGTTATTACATACCCTGTTTTCTATCAGTAGTAAATACAATATTCTATAATTAAAATGTCCTAAAACAGAAGGATTTTAAAGAAATATTTCAGATCCATATGGAAAAATAAAAAAGAAACTGAATTCCTACTTTATAACTTTCACCAAAACCAATTTCAGATGGATCAAGGGCTTAAATGTGAATGCCAAGACTTTAAAACTTTAAGAAAGAAATCCAAAAATAGATCTCCATGACCTTAAAGGTAGGGAATGATTTCTTAAGAAACAAAAAGTACAAACTATCAAGGAAAAGATTGATCAATTCGACATATTAAAATTAAGAAATTTGCTCACCTAATAATTCTATTAAAGGAGGTGAAAAGGTAAGCCAGAATCAGGAGAAGATATTTCCAATACCCAGTAATTATATACAGAAAAACACGAAAACTTACCTTGATGAGTTCAACATGGAAGCCATCTGTGTGGTGGTCACACGATAACAGAGGTCACAGGACAGGTGAAGGGAAGGGGATGAAGGACATTTTAGGAAGCGGAAAAACTAAGTTCAAAGGCTGTGAGGCACAGAAAGCACAGTATGGATGGGAAACAGAGAAGGAAGGGGAGGGGTTTGGTCTTAGAGAGGTAGGCAAAGGCCAGAACAAGCAGGACATATAAGGAGAAGCAAAAAAAAAAGTTTCATTGCGCACACCTGGCTGCTAAGTGAAGCATGGACTAGGGGCTGATTATTTGTGGGGGAGATCATGGTACCTCCAGAGTCTAATAGAGAAACTGTCATAGAATCTCAGAGGCAGCCACAGAGTTAAGGGCATGAACTCTGGAGATACCACCTGGCTTCCCATCCTAGCTCTGTCCTTTATAAGCTTTGTTTAGGGCTATCTGTGCCTCAGTCTCTGAAACTCTGAAATGGGTAGTAACAGTGGCCTTTAGATGTTCTTAATCTTTCCTACGTCTTGTACAAGGGGTATCTGGTGAAATCTATTGATGCCTTCTTAGAAAAAAATATTTTAAAAAGCATAAAGTAAACTAAGATTCCAAAGGACACCAAATATGTCAAAATATTTAACAGAACATAGCTATTTACTAACTATTTTGGCATTTATTAACTACTATAACTCCAAAGTTATGCTATGTGAAAATAATTTTCAAGATATTACAACAATTTTAATGTGATACAAAAAACCACACACATAACTTTTATAGATGATAAAGCCACAGGTACTACCAATTCTACTGTGTGGGTTGTTGCCTACATTCACAATTGAAGGAAATATTAACTTTCAGTTATAGGTTACTGAAACTTCAGATATGCAGGGGTGGGAAAAAGGAGGTTTACAGCTGTGCATCAGGAAAAAGACATGCAGGTTATGATTATTGCAATAGCTTTATTAAAAGAATGTCACAGTGGTGCTGTAAACCTACTTTTGCCCAATCTGTATGTGTATTTTTATATGGAGATCTATATTTAAGTCTATCTAGCTATTATTTATCTCTCTTTCTTGGTATCATTTTCCAAGTTGAAGGACTCTGTATTCTAACCATTGATCCCCTGGTCACACTGGATCCCTGGAAAGAAAACCCCTGTCTTGGCCTGTCCAGGCTTCTATAACAGGATACCATAGACTGAGTGGCTTCTAAACAACAGACATTTCTTTTTTCAAAAATTGATAGAGCCTCTGGCCAGTGGCACAGTGGATAAGGCACTGGCCTGACAACCCAAAAGTCACTGGTTCAATTCCCAGCCAGGGAACACAACCAGGTTGCAAGCCAGGTCTCCAGCCAGCTCCCTAGCTGGAGGCATGTGAAAGGCAACAATACATGGATGTCTCTTTCCCTCTCTGCCTCTCTCCCTTCCCCTTTCTCTAAAAATAATAAATAAAATCTTTAAAAAAAAGATTCATTAAAATAAATGATAGAGATGTTTCCGGTTTTTCCAGAAGTACAACGAGTATAAACTCTCTGCTGGGGTAAAATGTTCCCCCACTTGCCTACAGTTCTTTATTTCATGAATGTAAATAAATTCCTCTGATCTCTGGGAAAAAGCAAATCACAGAACTACAGTAGTAGCCCAGTGCTTCAGAGTTCCTATCCTCAAATTCTGTTCCTTTCAGAATGCTACAATCCTTCCAGCTGTTCATCAGTGTTTTGGGTTGAAAATTTAGGAGCATAGTTAACAAGCAGAGAAATGAGACCGGAAAGGGAAGAAAGTCAAGAAATCTGTGTAATAAAGCAGGCTTCCACTGTGGGAAATTGGGGCACGCTAAAAGATACTTGAAAGAACATGCTTTCCACTCATAAGCTGTTTCACCCAAGCGGCAAGAAAACTAGGGTATTAACTCTTGAGTTGGAGGACTCGGACTTCTGGCCACTAATCCCTGGATAAAAACTCCCAGGGCAGCAATTACGGGCCGCTCCCACCGGCCTCCAGTCCCTAGCACTTTCACCTGCGGATGAAGAGGATGCTCTCAGATGCTGGTAGTTACAGGTATGCACTGAAGATTTTGAGTTTTAAGGGGATACGGACAGGGCATCAATAATGTTGTGGCAACTAGTACAACATTATAAACAGACGTCTGGTTAGATAACTTTGGGATGAGTGAAACCAATAGCTATGTTCCTTAACTGCACAGCTTTCATTTCCTTTTATGTGTTAGTATATATAATGAATCACTAAGAGGAGGTTACTTTATTCCAAAACTCGTTTGTCATATAATTTCTACCACACATCCCACTTTATCAGCTTTATAGATGTATTACGATCTGAAATTATATTGTTTACTTTTGATAAGTTGTGTATTAATTAGCGCACCCCCACTGGAATACAACTTTCATGAAGTAGGGACTTTGCCTCTTTTTTTTTAATACTATATGTGATTTATACCTCATGTCAAATAAAATTAAAAGTAAAAAAAGAACTGCACCCAAACAAGAAATGGAAAATTTCACTTCTCAAAAGAAGAAATCATAATGAAGTTTAAAATATCATGAAGTAAATGACAAGAATACTACTACATATAAATATTCATGAATGTACCTGTCCCTAGAGGAAAACTTAGAAAATGGAAATAAATATATTTGAGTGCAGAAAATGTAAAGATGAAAAATTAATAAGCTAAACATTGGCTCAAGAAAATACACTGGAAAAGAACAAAATGATCCCTTTCTCTTCCTTGTACACAAATTCTGAAGTACGCACGTTCAGAAATGTTGATGAGACAGCTGTGAAGTTTTCTGTCCCAGCCTCCACCCATGTGGCTCCTGCCCGGAGGCTGTGGCCCATTGGAGGTGGGCAGCATCACTTCTCGTACAATGTTTGCTCAGTCTTTGTCTGGCATGTATTTCTCATCCTTTAGCTTTTTTCTCTTTGACATCTTATGTCATTGTAACACCTTCTCTAAACAGACTATAGAGCTACTTTTTAATTTTTTATTTAAACATTTGTTATTGCATTTTATTTTTTGCATTACCATTTAGTGTCCTTGTACACCCTTCCTGCCTGCAATCACCACACTGTTGCCCAGGTCCAAGAGTGCTTTTTCCTTTCAGCTACTTTTTCAAAAGCGTAAATGGAGATGCTGTCTTTCAACTGGCAAGTTTAGCACATGGACATTTATTGTGATTAATGGTATATTAGATTTATTTCATCCAATTATACCTTGTATTTTCATGAAATAGTTTTTCTTTGATTTCTTTCCTGTTTTCTGTTGGTTTGAGTCTTCTTTCCTTCCACCTGATTCATTTATAAGTTATGCAACTTGTGATTATTTTTAAATCTGTGAGGCTTTCTAGGATATGTGGGGCCTTGCTGGGGGAAGCGCTAGCTAAATTGTGTCCGCAGACAAATTTCTTTCTGTGTCACTTCTGAGACAGCACTTGTTGGGGTGGTGTCCTTCACCTCTGGTGGATGTAGAAGATACCCTAAACAAATCTCAAGAACAAAAGGCTATGAAAAAGTGGAAATAATATCTGGAAACAACTTAAGTAAATATCTGATGCTTGTGTTTTTGCCATTTTGAGTAGAGGATAGACTTGTTGAAAACCATTGTGACTAATGACTTTTTCTTGGATTTCTAAGCCTTCCAATTATTGTCTTAAAAAATTATCTTTAATTGCCTTGAATCCTGGTACACAAAAGAGAAACTATCTAAACTTTGATCAAAAGTTCTCTTAAAGGGGAGAAAAAAAGGGATGGATGTAATACAACAACAATAAAATTAAAAGAAAAAGAAAAAAAATTAAAAAAAAAATAAAGTTCTCTTAAACAGTGTGCATTTATATTTATTTAAAGTCCTTGGGACTTGTATGCATTCCACCTGAAACATACAAGTCTTTCATCTGTTCTAGAAATTTTTTTTCAATCATTAAATATTACATTGAATATTGACAATACTCATTCTCTCTGTTCTTTCTTAACTCCTGTTAGATAATGTTGAACCTTCTTATATCTTCCATGGTGCTTAGAATCTCTTACATTTGTTCCAACTCTTCAGCTGTCTGAGCTATTGACTGGAAAATTGCTCAGATCTCTCTTCTGCTATACCAGCTCTCTTTTCAGCCAGGTCTAATCTGCTAGTTAGCTTGCCTATTGAAGTATTATTTAAACCACTCTAATTTTCACATATAGACATTCTAGTTAGAAGTTTTCCTTCACACCTGCTTGCTGTTTCCCCTAGTGTCTTACTTCCTAATGGGTCCTCTCTCTATCATAATTTTAGGTCTACACACACACACACACGTGCACACACGTGTGTGCGCGCTCGTGTGTGTGTGTGTGTGTGTGTGTGTGTAGAATGCTGTCCAAGTTTCGCAAGTTTTGAGGCATGTTAATCCTGTTTGGTTGTTGTGTCCAAGGATACTGGCTCCAGATGGATCTTTTTAATGTGTTTTTTGTAACTTTGTCTGAGAATCAATTTTCAATGTCTTGCTTTCCATATAGGAATTCTTTATCTTTCTTTTAGTTGTATTTTCTTGCATGTATGTGTTTGTGAGCAAATACACATATAGTATATATACTAGTATATATGTATATATACATGTATATATGTGATTTCCTATTAAGTACATCAGGGATTTCACATTAAAAATAAATTCATCTAGCCCTGGCTGGTGCCTTAGTGGTTAAGGTGCCAGCCTGTGAACCCAAAGGTCGCTGGTTCAATTCCCCAGCCAGGGCACATAACCAGGTTGCAAGCCAGGTTTCCAGCCAGGTTGTAGCTGGAGGCAAGTGAAGGGCAAACTTACACTGATGTTTCTCTCCCTCTCTGCTTCTCTCCCTTCCCCTCTCTAAAAATAATAAATAAAATCTTAAAGAGAAATAAGTTCATCTAGCTCTACAACTAGTTACATGAGAGCCTCTAAATTAGCTTAATTTGCCAAGTTGCTAGAATTAGAAGTCAAATTAAGAGTACTGCCTCCATTTTTCAGGTCAACTCTCTTAGTATCTATTAACAAATCTATATTTTGTGACACTCATTACTTGAAGCTATGCTGTGGGCACTTCAATTATTTAACTTGGCTAATAAAAACACTTGGTTACAGCATAGTGCTTTAAGAAAAGCTTCAGAGTTAGCTTGTCACAAGTTAGAATCCCAGTTCTAGTCACTAGCTGGAAACTCTGGCCAGGTTACTTAATCTTCCTCATCCTTGGCTTCTTCTTTTTTTAATTTTTTTAAATTTTATTTTATTGTTGTTATATTATATTCATCTCATTTTTCCTTCTCCGCTTTCCCCTTCCTCACCCTCCTATCCTCCCCAACCACAGTCAATTCCACATGTTGTCCATGCCCATGGGTCATCCATGCTAGCTCCTTGACTAAACTGTTCCCCTTCTTTGCCTCCTTCTCCCCCCTTCCCTCACCCCTACCCTCTGCACACTGAAAGTCTGTTCCCTGTATTCATGTCTCTGGTTCTATTTTATTTGCTTGTTTATTCATTAGTCTTCTATATTAAGTAAGAACATGTGGTATTTAATTTTTACTGCCCGGCTTATTTTACTAAGCATGATACTCTCCAGTTCCATCCATGCTATCACAAATGGTAGGAATTTCTTTTTTCTTTCTTTCTTTAAAAAAAAAAAATGTTTAAAAAGATTTTATTATTTTTAGGAGAGAGGAAGGGAGAGAGGCAGAGAGACATCAATGTATGGTTGCCTTTCACCTGCCTCCAGCTAGGGAGCTGGCTGGAGAGCTGGCTTGCAACCTGGTTATGTGCTCTGGCTGGGAATTGCACCAGCGTCCTTTGGGTTCACAGGCCGACCCCTTATCCACTGTGCCACCAGCCAGGGCTTCTTCTTTCTTTCTGTTGCATATCTTTTACCTTTTTTCTTTCTTCACATCAAGAAGCCAAGGATTTCTCAAGTATTATGCAGCAGAAATCCTTGGCTTCTTGATGTGAAGAAAGAAAAAAGGTAAAAGATATTCCTTATTGAACTGTAGGAAAGTTGTATGCAAAGCATTTAGCAGAATACTTGGTATACAGTATAAATTCAAGCTCTTCTCTTGAACAGAGATGACTTTCTGAGCCATCTTAAGTATCTTATAAAGTGGTAAGTCATTTTTGTTGCATTCTAAGTTAGGATCTGAGAGAACACATTTCAACTCAAATTCAGCTAAAACTGACTAAGCACCTATTATACAGCATATGTCACGCAAAGTTCTAATTCAGGCTTTTCTACTAACTGACAAGTTATGCCACCTCTTGTGGCCATAGTGTCCTTAGAATAAAGATGATCCTCCAGGTCTCTTCTAACTCTTAAATATTTTAAGAGTCACTGTATTGTTAGAAGAGTGTAATATTCATAATTATTTATAATGGTCAAACCTGTTTCATAAACAGATTCAGAAAGCTATAAAAACTCATGTCTTTCTTTCATTTCCTTCTTTCTTATTTTTTCCCCTAAGTTCCCAAAACTCAGCCTTGAAGAATTGAAGCTGAGAACACCAAGGAGAGGCTGGGGAGCAACTCCGCAAATGAGTGATTGCGGTGTCCAGCGCAATCTGACAATGCCATTTCAAAAATCAATTCAATTATTCCATCCATCCTTTATCTCCAGGGAAGTGTACTTCTTGTCACTTGTAGCTTTTCAAGAAGGTATTACCCAGATTTTTTTAAAAAAGAATGAGATACATTTGAGTTGTCATGACTGAAAGAGCTTGGATCAACTGGCGCTTCACACTAGCAGGAGTTAATTCAAAACAGACATTCATCACCTTTATCACTTTGCTCAGGAGAACTACGAAGCTATAAACCATGCTAGGAAACCACCCCCCCCACCACCAAAAAAAAAAAAAAAAAAAAAAAAAAACACGAAAAACCAAAAAACAACAAAAAAATCCCACTGTTCAGCCACCACTGACTTATTTGCTGATCTTTTATGTGAGGAACACAGAAATATAACTCTACTTTCAATATCCCCTTGACTGAAATATGCATTATTTGATTTTAACGTAGCAAACCTAATCTATAGACTTCTGACAAGAAGACAAATCTCCTGTAGGCAGAGTTGCCTTTGGTTTCTTTTGAACATTAGTAGTATTTTTACTCTTGTGTGTCTTCACAGCAGAATGATATTTGCTCTCATTCTATTTCCAAAGAAAACTTAATTGTTTTTTAAGCCTTTCAGGGGAGAAAGTAATAATAATGTAGGTAATTAAAACATAAAACCAGGTTCAATTTCACTATCATACCCCAACATGGCTCCCAATGTTATATGTACAGAAAGGGACTCAGTAGCTAAACTGAGCAACTATATCATGTATTAGACACATCAAAACAATATTTGTTTGCAAATCATTCCTGAACCTTAATAAAAGAATTTCTAGTAACAGGACATAGACCTTAATAGTAACTTCTTAGAAGAGTATGATTTTTGTCTATCTAGGTTAAAATATTTCCCTAGTTAGTTGTCAGGAAGAATTAATTTATAATAAGGGTTACATTTTTAAAAAGGTTATAATAGCTCCTTAGAGAAGAGTATTTTATGGATTATAACCAGAGCTGAACAATTCACGGCCTTTGCTAGTACATCGGATTTATAATAAAAGTCAAGTGACAGTCTTTTGGTTCACAGTATTTCTTTGCTTCAATTAGAAACATGTTTTGTATGAGATTCTTTGGACTCTTCTTAGCACCTTTGTTCCTCTAAATCAGAGTGAGAAAAGTATTTAATTGATGGATTAATTAATTAATTAACTTCGGTGTGAGTCTCCTATGCTGTATTTAAAAGTGATCAAATTATACAAGTAAAAATCCCTAATCAGCTACACAAATGAATCAGGATAGGCAGGCTTACCATCAATGCTAGGGTCACACGGCCCCATTTGGAACTTTGATTCATCTATAAATGACAGTATATTGGGTCAGGGTGTGTGTGTGTGTGTGTGTGTGTGTGTGTGTGTGTGTGTGTATAGCTATGTGTGTGTATGCATACTTGCATGTGTCAGGGGTGGGAAGAAGGAGATAGAAGTGTTTCAAACATATGATAAATGTGAAGGTTTGGAGTCAAGGAAACTCATGTGCTTGAAATATTGAAAAGTTTGAACTAGAATAAGGAAAATACAACTTGATGAATGGGTAGAGCGAAGCTGGGGATAGTTAAATTGCACCAGGTCTCTGGAGATGTAAGAAAAATCCTATTTCTTCATGTTCTAAAAATTTTTTTAATGTCTCAGTTCTTATCTGCTAAGGATTGAAGAATACCTATTCTCTGTCACATATTTTTGGTAATCCTTTCCTTTTTCTGCAGCATTCATTTTTGAGAAAGACGAATGAGGGACCTCTCATGTTTCATCTGTCCTCAATGCTGCCTCCAGTACTGTTGGCTCAGGTTTTTCTCTACCTGAAGGCTAGGATCTCTCCATCTATGACAAACCCTGAAACAGACCTGCACATTTTCCACAGATCCCAAGACATGGGGCTCAGAGCCCGGCATTCCAGAACATGCATGCATGAGATCCTACCACCCACTATGGCCATGAATATAAGCAGAATCCTGGTTGCTGACCCTCAGAAAACCCATAGCTCCTCTGTACTTCCAGATTGGGTCACATTCTTTTTCTTCTCAAAGCATCTATTTCTATCTTCCAAACAAAGACATTCAAAGATATCTTTAGTGACAATTTGGGGAAACAAAGGAATGATTAATTCCCACTGTTGCTAAGGCAGGGAGTCCAGAAGACAGATGCTTGGTTGTCCTTCCGGAAAATGAATGGAAGGAATGTTCATTTTCATTCTTTTGAGTCTCTTACAGTATAATTAACATAAGATAATACAGTGCTATCAAAATGAACTCAACTGCTATACAAGTCATGTTAAGAAGTTTGAACACTATCTTTAAGGCTGGTCTCAGTTGTCTACTGACAAATGAGATAAAAGGAAGGAACAAAAGCTTTGGTACTAGGTCCATCCTTTTGGGGGTCCTATACAAGGGTTTCCAGAAACCTCCACAGGAAGGTGGAGGAGCTGGCAGCTTTTTCTATACCTTTTGCTTCAAGCACAGGGTCTTTCTCAGATCTAGGAAACATGGCAAACCTGTCTATGTCAAATGGGAATAATAAGGCCTATGACATAGAGTATTTGTAAATATAAGAGAGAATGTGCCTGAAATGCCTAGCATAGTTCTGAGCACATAACAGGCACTTCATAAACAATCTTATTTTGCTGTGTCAGCAACTCTCCAAAGCACACACAAATATACATGTACATGACCATTTCCAATTGCAACATAAAACACAATTGTCTTTTTCTTTTTTTTTTTTTTTCCCCATTGCTCTCCATTTAAAGAGACTGCCCAGTACTATGTTTGTTCACATTAAACACACCTTTTTCTATGAATTTCCACTCTGGAAGGCAGGTGTTCTGCACCTCCAAGTTAGTTATAAGAAAATTTTGTATCCAGCTTACTGGAGCACCCAGCTTTACATTCCACACCCATATAAAGAGCCATTTTGGGATTTTCAATGCGTCCATGAATGAGTCATAACTAGATAAAAACAAAACAAGAATACTGAACAAACTAAATTGACTCCCCTTGACATTCAAGCCCAGAGTTCGCCATGTGCTTCCTTCTGACCAGTTGACTTTTTGAGGAACTAAAAGTTTTCTTATCTGAGATAATCCCAGTGGAATTAACCAAAGAAACTTGGCCAAAAATGACAGGGGGGTGTGTTTCCAAGCCTGCCTCTCTGTGGGAGTCCCATGACCTCAATGTGTCATGAGAGAGAATAACATTCACCTCGGCTTTGGGAGCGGCTGAACTAGTGACTCTTCTTTTCCTGGTTAACTGCACGTTAAGAAAAACGTGTACCGATTTTGGAAGTCCACTATGTGCTCAAGACAGGAATGCAATGAGTGTTAGTCACAGGTGCAGAAGGCCTGACATAAACAGTGATGTCTCCCCCAACTCCCCTTCTTCAGATCCCCACAGAAGCTTTAACTTTTCTCAAAGTACTTCCAAAGCTGCAACATTTTTAATGAAAAAAAAAAAAAAAACCCAGAAAACTAGTTTTTCATTGAACAGCATAACTTGCATATAAAAAAACCACATGATAAGGGTACATTTAAAAGGTTAACGGGTGCACATTCATGAAGTTTACCACCCAAGAGGAACAAAAGAGTGTTGTCATAAACATTATCATCCTCCACATGTCCCTTCTGACTGGAGCCTCCTCTCTGTACCTAGCAGATGTGACCTGTCTTGAATTTTTATTTAATCGTTCTTAATTTTTTTTTAAAGATTTTATTTCATTATTTTTAGAAAGAGAGGAAGGGAGAGAGGCAGAGAAGGAGAGAGACACATCAATGTTTGGTTGCTTTTCACCTGTCTCCAGCCACAGACCTGACTGGAGACCTGGTTTGCAACCTGGTTATGTGCCCTGGCCGGGGAATTGAACCTTCAACCTTTGTGTTTGCAGGCCAGCACCTTATCCACTGTGCTACCAACCAGGGCCTTAATTTATTTTTTAAAATGGTTGTGATACTCAGAGTTTATCAGGAATAGGAACAGAAGGATGTATGGAAATATGGAAAATGACTTATTATAAGGAATTGGCTCATGCGATTGTGGACGCTGACAAGTTGCAAGATCTGTAGGATAAGTGGCCAGCTGGGAACTTGGGAGAGCTGGTGGTATAGCTCCAGTCTGAAGGCCAAAAAGCTTGAGACCAACGTTTCAGTGTGAGTCTGAATGTGGGGGGTAAAACATCCCAGGTCAAAGTCACAAGACAGAAAGAAAGCCCTCTTAGGAAAGGGAGAATCAGTCTTTTTGGTCTATTCAGTTCGAGTGATTGGATGAGGTCCACCCACTTTAGGGAGAGAAATCTGCTTTACTCAGTCTACTGAATTCAATATTAATCTCATCTAAAAAATACCATCACAGAAAGAAGCACCCAGAATCATGTTGGACCAATATCTAAGGACCTCGTGGTCCAATCAAGTTGACATGTAAAATTAACCATCACAATGAATATACCACCTATGAACATGTACCTTAATGATGCCTTTTAGTTGTATCTTATTTAAGATTTTCATAAATTTGAACCATTCTGTATGCATTTTTCTATGGTTTTCTTTCACTTAACATCATGCTTATAGCATGGTTGATTCATATAGTTTATTACTGTTTCCCCTCCATTACATTGTACTTCACAGTCTGGCAAACTGCAATATATTTATCCATTCTGTTCTTGATGGGTATTTGAATTACAGCTTTTTGTCTGTTTGCTTTTTACAGTTCTAACAGCACCTGCTAGGATTATTCTTTTACATGTCTCCTGTAGCTTTTTGGTTGTTATTCAAATCTACTCTGTCCCTAGCCTTGTTACGATATAGACCAGGCTGATATAGTCAAGTTTGACTTAAGGTAGATGTTACTACAATTTCCAAAAACAGTGTGAGTATAAGCAATCCTGGGCTGACAGGAGAGACACCCAGTATGCCTACCCAATTATACCCATACACACTTCTTACTACACTTAACACAACCTTCTCTTTCCAAGGACAACAATCCATCCATGAAGTGTAGACTATTGAGTGATGCCCCATTCATTCCATCACATCTGGCTCTACAGGACCCAGCCACCAACAACGAAGCCTGTTTATATGCTCACCCTCATTGCCTCCCCAACCTCACATGTGGTGGAGAACAAATAGGGTATTTTGATAAAAATTCCTCACTTAGAAAAGTGATACCCGCCGGACAGATTAAATGCTAGTTGGGTAGGCCTTGTGATTCCCTGCCTAGGCACTGGAAGAAGATTCTTGCTTAGGCCATGGGGCAGCTACTGTTTTGTGCGTCTGGCAGGAACCCTTTTGTCCTTTGCCCTCTGGCTTTGCCTGCCTGCTAGTTGTTGCCTGGCCTCATTGAAGTGGCTGTTGGAAAGTGTGCCTCCTTGGCGAGGCAGTGGCATTGCAGCAATTCCTGCTCATCCAGACATGAGGAGTTGGGAATTGTTTGAGGTATTAAAAAGCATGTCTTGTGCAGGCTAGGCTTGTGGGTTGTTGGGCAAAATATCCTGAGACTTCTTAGGTTGCTTGCTTCTGGCCAGCTAAATGTTCAAGTGACCACAGCCAAAGATCTTCCATAAAACAGAAGTACTGGAGCAGTGCCTTGCCACACTGTTTAGCCACAGATAGGTTATAAACACATCTAAGATACTGTTCCCCTTACTCTGTTTGGGGTGGTTGGAGCACAGTTGGTTGCCACAGGCTATGAGTAGCCTTACTTACACACCCCTACGGGCGACACAAATATGGTAAGTGAATGATGTGAGAAAGGTTAGAAAGTACTAATGTAAGCAGAGTTTTTCAGTTCTGGAGTTTTATTAATGATCTCCGTACTCCAGCAATCGGCTCTGCTTCAACTGATTGACAGCTTCCTTGAAGTCATTCAAAATAAAGGAATTGGGAGGAAAGCCTGTGTCAGCATGTGACAAACCTGCTGAGGTGTCTGAGGAGACGAATGTACCAATGATCTGCCTCAGGCCCCAAATTTCCAGCCTGTGCTGTCTGCACTCTCAGAGCTTGCAGTGCCCCTGCCAAGCAAAAGTCGCCTCAATTCTGTTCCTGCAATTCCACTTCCAGGGACTAAATTTGTATTTGTTATGATACAGATTTATCAAAAACTCAAAGCAACAGTGGCTTGAACCAGACAGTTTACTTCCTTTGCAAATAACAGTTATCACATATGCAATCCGAAGTGTTTATAGTGTTCAGGGCCCATGTTATTTCTATTTTGTTGCTCTTCCCCTCAACACACAGCCTCCACCTTCAGTCCATCTCCATTCCTACCTTCATGCTTCCAGTCCAGCCAGCTGGAACAAACAAGAGATGAAGGTGAACCTGTTCCTTCTATGTGCATGATCCGGAAGGTGTACTTAGCATTCCTTTCCTTTAGCAAGAACTTGGTCACATGACTGTACCTGGGTGTCAAGGAAGTTGGCAAAAATAATTTTTACTCTTCATTGTGAAGTACCTATTTGAAAAAAGGAAAATTAGATATTGGAGGGAAATTAGCCAGCTCTACCACAGTCTTTATGATTTTTTCTCTGCTTGATCTGCAGTTACTAAGCATGTTGTTAGAAGCCTTCTACTGTGCTGGTGGATATGTCAATTTCTTATTACGTTCTGTTAAGTTTTGCTTTATATATTTCTAAGCTTTAGTATTAGGTTTATACAAAGTTAGAAAGCTATCTCTTCCTGGCAAAATTAACCATTTATTAATATGCACTGATATTCTTTGTCTTATAATTTTTCTTTATCTCATACTTCATAGAATTTTTGTCAAATTCTAATTTGTCTAAAATTAATGTTCTTAACCTCCTTCCTTGTGGTTAGTATTTGTCTCTTATATCTCTATAATTTCATTTTCAATCATTTAAATTTATTACATGGTTCTTATAAACAGCATATAGCAGAATTTTTATTGATATTCAGTTAACTTCCTAGTATTCTATTCCAGTAATTTATTCATCTAGTGTTCTATTAGCATTTAGGTTGTTTCCAGTCTTTTGTTACTATAAGTAGAGCTGCAATTTTTAGCCATGTATGGATATCAAGTTGTAAGTTATATTGGCATATGTGTACAGGGAAAATGCATATATAATTTTATGAGATATTCTCCGCCACTGGGGTTGGACCATTTTGTAAAACCCTCAGCAGCCTTTGAGAATGTGTATTTCTCCATGGCCTCACCAGCAGTGGAAGGGGAGGCACTTTGGTATTTTCACCAATTTGGTAGATCAATGTTTTATCTTGGTGTACTTTTATTATGACCGAAATTTGTCATCTTGCTCTATGTTAAACAGTTATTTGCATTTATTTTCTCTATGAACTGTTAGCAATATTTTTTGGTCTGAGGCCCTTTGGTCTTCACATTTCAATCCGAGGTCCAGTACTGGGTGAAAACAAGGAGCCTGTTTTCCCTTTTCTGTTTCACCCAGAGCCTAAGTTGAGACTGAAATGCCCTCATCTGCAGAAGGAAGTCTGGCAGGGTCCTCCTGGGCATCACTCCTTCAGGTCCGCTCTCTGCAAGGTTCCAAACTCTCTCTTCCTTGAGATCTAGGTCTGTTTCCTGTCCTCCTCTCCCACGTTGTCATTGAAAACCAGCTTCTGCCACCCCAGGGATGCAGAGGTCCATTCCAGCTTATTTTGGAGAAATTATACAATTTTTTATATTGAGCCTATCATTTTCCCCCTTTCTCAGCTATTAAACTGTGTTTTTTTTTTTTAGAAAAAGTGTTTGAAAACTGATTTCACCCATCACTGTCAAGACTTCAGAGTTGTAGTCTTACAGATACATAAATGAGTGTTTAATTGTTTATTCCCTTTGTTGATAAAGATTAGAGCAATGCCAGAGTTGCTCACCACTATACTCCCAGGGCTAACGCAAGACTAGTAGACATTTCAAGGTAATTGTTGAATGAATGATCATGAATGTGAACAATATAAAGGTCTTGGAGATGAGCGAGACAACGTGGATATCAGGGATGGTACTAAGAAGCGAATTCAAATGCTAGGAACACAGCAATACCCTGAGACAGGTCGGCAGCTCGGGGAGTTCTATGTTTATACCAGGAATCAATACTAAACTGAAGTAGTGGCTGATGCAGCAATTTATAAGCAACACAGATCAATGGCTAAAGCGAATTACCCATGGTTATTGGCTAAAAATAAAATAATGAAGTTATTCCTGTCACCAACTGACAAACAGGAGGCAACCTGACAAGAAAGGAAGTCTAGACCAGGCATTGCAGGGGGACAAAAGAAGAAGCCATTAAAGGAATCACCTCATGACAGGCTGAATCCAAGGATGGTAGACTCCAAAAGAAACAATGGCCTGCTTTGTGCAATGATGGAACAACGAGGACTCCGTTTGTACTCCCACTAACACACACACTCTTAGAGATCTAAGTAACCAGGAAAATATTTGGAATAGTGTTTAGACAGTAGAGAGTGGGGGGAAGTGATCTCTGAGAGAGGAGAAACAAGCCAAGTGAGCTCTGTCTGCCGTTGCCCCTGCTTAGTTTGGAGACAGTTCCCAGGCTCCACTGTGAGAAAGGGAAAACAAGTAAATTCTGGCTGTTTCCCTGGGTTGAGGAGAGAAAGGTGGGACTTACTGAAGGCCAAAACAGCTAGAGTTTGCAGCCCAGGGTACTGGAGGGAGAGGAACTGCGGAGAGCAAGAGCTCTGGAGATCTGTACACTAACCAGCTTACGTATGTGAGGAGACAACCCAAGGACAGGGAAACAATCACAGGAAGGGGCATGTGGGACCATCCCTGGAGGTTCCACAGGTTTGGGATGGTTCTTGTTCTACCACCAGAGTAGACACCAAGGCTGCTGGGTTAAGTACTCAAGGGGCTTTAACCTTAATCGCGGGGCAAAATCAGCCCCACGGCAAAGGCTCTTCTGGTCCCACTTTACAAAGCTTAAAAAGCCAGCCACGGTGGACTCTTTTGAAAATAAAAGTATATCCAACATCAAGTATGTAAAATTCAAAACATCTGGAACCCAATAAAAAATTATCAGGCATGAAAATATGGCCAGATGAACAATCAATTCATTAAGCCTGACCCCAAAATAATAAACTTGATGGAATTTTTACCAAAGATGTTGCAATAAGTATTATAACTTATACTTTCAAGAAGGTAGAGGAAAACTTCAGCATGGTAAAGAGAGCTATGGAAGATGTATGTATTTTTATCCAAAAAGACCCAAATTGAACTTTTAGTTATAAAAAACATAAAGTCTGAAGTAAAAAATGCACAGGACAGGATTACAAGTATACAAGTAGTGCACATGGAAAAGTCAAAGAATTTAAAGATACATCAATAGAAACTATTCAAAATGAAATACAAAGAGGAAAGTATCTGAAAAATAATAAACATCAGTTGTGGGACAAAATTCTGTGTACCTAATATATGAGGTCTGTCCAAGTGATAGTCTGAAATATCTTTCCTTTGAAAGGTGATTTTAGTTTTGGAAAAAGCCAGAAGTCACAGGGTGCCAAGTGTGGGCTTTGATGGGGCTGAGTCACCTGGGTGATTCAATGTTTCACAGAAAAACTCTGCACCAGATGTGATGCATGAGTGGATGTGTTGTTGTGATGAAGCTGCCAATCACCAGGTTCCATAACTGTGGTCTTTTGAATTATCAGAACAGTTTCTGTGGAGGAATGTTCAAGCTTAATGCAAAATTTGATGCAGAGTCATTGCTCTACTTAGTCATTTTTAATGCAATGGCCACACAGTACACACGTTCACTCAATGGCATCTACTACCCTCAGTGCCTAGTAGAGCAAAGTCATCATTGTTCACACATGTGCATTCCAGTCCACTCTCTTTGGCTGCCAGGTTACATCAGTGTCATGCAAATAGTTCTTGTTATTAACAATGGCTGGGCTTTTTCTGGACAGACCTCATATGGATAATTTTAATGTAAGTGTAGTATTTCTTGATTTTGGTTGTAGTTATTCAATTGCAAGTATTTTCAAAAGTTGCCGAACTATACAATAAGGATAGAATGATTTTACTGTATATAGGTAAATTATGCCTTAATTTTCAAAAACTGGGAAGGAAATGTGGTCAGTAACAAGGCTTTGGACCAAACTGAACTTCTAGCAACATAATCTCAAAGGAGTTTGCACTTTGTATGTCCTTTTCCATGTTCAATGTTTACTGCTTTTCTTTTTCCTTACTACCTCATGGGCAGAAAGATCAAGATTCCCTATTTTGTCTCTGCTTTTATTAATGGTGGGAACTTACATTACTTAACCTCTTTGGGACTCAGTTTACTTAAAAATGAAAATAAAATTGATTAATCTATTCATGGATATAGCCCTTCATTGAACAATGCTTATTTAGTGCTGACCACACGCCAGGTACCATGCTAGAAAATAAGTGAAAAGGACACAGTGTTTTTCTTCAAAGGTACATGATTACAAAATGACAGAATAAGTGAGATTGACAGAAACACTCATACATCATCTGGTCCAATATAGGAAATTGAGGCCCCATGAGTGACAATGACTTGCTCAAGGGTTTTGAGTTCATTAGTGACAAAGCTGTCGCTAATCCAAGCTTTGCATAATCCAAGTCTCTTTATATAGAATGCCGACCAATTAATACAACTAATGGTAGAAAGTTGTGATTTGGGCGTTTCTTTTTTAGTAAATGGCATTTCCTCTTTAATCTTGAGACAGAAAATTTAAATCGGTGGATGCTTCCAGAAGCCAAGCTTTATGGATTATCATCATTATTATTTATTTACTGGACAGTGCTTTTACAAATTTTAACCCATGCTTTATATTTTAAAAAGTAGGAAAAGGACCCTGGCCAGTGTGGCTCAGTGGATTGGCACTGGCCTGCAAACCCAAAGGTCGTTGGTTCGATTCCCAGCCAGGGCACATAACCAGGTTGCAAGCCAGGTCTCCAGCCAGGACTGTAGCTAGAGGCAGGTGAAAGGCAACCATACATTGATGTTTCTCTCCCTTTCTTCCTCCCTCCTTGCCCTTCTCCTGAAAATAGTGAATAGAATCTTAAAAAAAAAAAAAGCAGGAAATGTACGTAAGAGGAGAGATACTCTGTTTCCCTGAAAGAACTTTAATATGTGGCTCTACTGATACTGAAACTTGCAGGCTGATGGGTCAACAATCACAAAATATAACTGGCAGGTTCTCTGAACGTTCAGGTTCTGGTCTCCCCAGTGGCCACAGCCCCCATCCACACCACCTCTTCTATTTACCATACCTGCTTGGCCCTTAGGAGACATTTTGTTTTGCAAGCCTTGCCTTGAATTTATGAGATTAATGGTTTTAATTATCATCCAGCACAGATTATAAATGGGCATCTCAATCTTCCCCGGGGCTTTGCAAGGCAGCCATCAACACAAACTATCAACATTACGGGCCCCAAGTCAGGCTATAATGAGACTCAGTGGTCAGGAACCTCATGGTGACAAATAGACTTCTCCGGCCACATTTGTAGATACAATGTGTGAACCATATATAAATAAATGCAAAAGACATTGCTCTTCTGTTTTGATTTGCAAATTAATTTTAAAACCTTGGATTTCACTTGTACTTTCAATTCAGAAGTTCATATAACAAGAGGTCATTTCTTTTGCCCTTTGCTGGCCTTTTCTTTCTGGTTTTGCCTGAAGGGTTCAATCTCCTTCCATAAACCTGCGTTACCAGGCAGACCCCAAACACAGAAAGATCCAGTAAGTCTAAGTGACTCTAAAAACCAGGCTCTTCTTTAACTGGTGCCGCAGAAATGTTTAAGCCATTCTCAAACAAATCTGCCTACATTCTCTGAAGTGTTTGATAAAAAGATCAACTAGATTGTACTTTAGAGTTGATGGACCCTGTCTGGATAACTGGTTACCCTTAGTGAGCTGTAAACCCCATTATTATGACTTAATCAAATTGCTGCAGCCCATGCCAAAATACATCTTCATAGCCTATGGAGTGAATAACTTTCTGGAAAAGGTACAACTAAATTGTCAGAGCAAGTGAGATACCTAACATTGCATCTTAATAGAAGCAACTCAGTGGGTCATTGTGCAAATCTAACTTCCATGACTACTCTTGGCCAGAGACTCAGTGGAATTGGCAGTCTAGGTATGGTGCTTACGGGTGAAGGGAAAGGAAGAGTTTGTTGCATGGAATATTATCCTTCCAGACTCATGGCCAACTGGAACCTTGGAATGCAACCTCATTTGGAAATAAGGTATTTGCAGATGTAATTAGTTAAGTTAAAAAGAAATCACACTGATAGACTCCAAAACCAATCACTGGTGTCCTTCTAAGAGGGGATATACACAGAGAGAAGAAGGCAGTGTGAAGACAGAGGCAGAAACTGGAGTCCTGTAGCTACAAGCCAAGGAACAACTACTGAGGCAAGGAAGGAGCAGGGAGGACTCATCCCCAGAACCTCCACAGGCAACATGGCCCTGCTGACACCTTGATTTTGACTTCTAGCTTCTGGAGCGATAAAAGAAACAATTTCTGTTGGGCTGGAAACAAATTCAGGGTAAGATAAGGCCTTCAGAGTTTATGTGGTCATGACAGAGAAAATGAAGTAGAATAAAGATTTAGCAATATTCATTAGGACTGCAATATACTGCACATAATAGATAACATCATGTCCAAAGTCCAAAATTTAAAACCAAGTGTCTGAGATGATGCCTTTCTTTTCATCACTATTGTCTAAATTTGTGGATAGGATAAAATACCAAGACTTACAGTGTACAAATCTGTAAAACCCACTTAAAAAGCAACCCCATGATGAGCTGGGAGGGAAGAGGGGAGTGGTCAGAAGGGGAAAAGAAGGGTGAAAGGAGAGAGCTTCAGATATCTTTTCAAGGAGAGATACGAAATTCTTACACGACCATGACATTATATTGTTCATGTGGTTCAGTCTCAGAGTCAAGTTGTAGTTAAAGTCCATGCAATCAAAACAATTTAGAAACATCTCAAGCCTTTCATGTGGATACTGCTGCATGCCACACAAAAAGGACTCATAATTTCCAGCAATATTTGTTTAAGAAAGCTCCCATTTTTTTCTTGTTCTGAACATTGCCTCACATACCACAGTTGCTTTCCTTGAACTTGATTCCTCAAGTCCCTCCAACTCTTCCTTTTATGTGCCCTTTTTCAGTCTATTTTCTCATTTTCCTTCAGATTCTTCATTACAACAGCCTATGGGATTAGTCTGGCTGAGCAGAACCTTCCTTGGGTTGGGATGGTAGATGGAGGGTGTTGTGAGGAAGTAGATAGATTGAGCAGGTCAAGCCTCTGTCCTCTTGACTAAGGGACATCCAGAAATGAGTGATTTTTACCTCATACACACATATTGAGGAGGAGGGGTATGGATTACATTTTGAAACTTTAACTGATGCTTCTTTTGAGGCTATGCTCTGCTACTCCAATCCTTCTTTCCCACAGTTCAAGGTAGAATTGTAATAGTGGAAATATAAGAGGAAATAAAGGAACAGTACTCAGCATTTGAGTTTCAAAATACATGTTGTAAATTGTGATAGATATGCTAGCTTGAGAGAAAAGGTTTTGACCTTTGCCCCTTTAAGAGAGTAGATATTCAAATGCATGAGGTACTAGTATGTTAAATCCTGTACCTGAAGTGATACAGGTTTTCTGGACTTGCTAGGATGGGGCTGGGGGGAGTCAAAGGGAAAGTAAAGTAAGGAGATGTTGGCAGATGCCCCTGAGCACTTCACCTAGGGCATGGCCTGGATAGAATGTAGCCTTGAAGTCAGGGGTCACTTCCTTCCAGCCTACCTCTGCTTTCAGGAACATTTTTAATAAGTGCAGTCTCCTTACAATGGGTGGGGTGGCATCCTTTGGCAAATGACAAGCTTCCTCTGTTAGCCTTTCCACTTTCTGCCTCAAGGATGATGAGAGGGAAACGGAAGTATACAGAAAACAACACCTCCGGGGGGCTATGCTCATCCATCTGGGTGGGAGTGGGGGAGCAAGCGTCAGAAGAGGCCCTGAGGGTGTCTCCTCAAATTTTGCACCTTATGTATCTCACTTGCCCCACTCTAGTCCAGGTTATACGTAGCTCTCTCTTTCTCTAGGTCTACATCTCTTCATTCCAGGCAGTGGTAAAGGTGCTCCACTGTGACCAGCTTCAAGGTGCTGCACTCCAGCTTGTGTTTCCCTGACGTTATGCCCACACCTATGTAACTAGTCCCTCTATTAAATTGTTGAAGTTACTCAATTCGAGCATACCATCAATTTCCTTCTGATATTCTGACTGATATACATAGTTTTAAGTGTTCAGCAAGTAATCTTCAGTATCACTTTGGTAGGACAGCCAGCTCCCATGAATGGCCAAGCGTTCCAGTCACTTTAAAGAGTGCTTTTCAAATGGATGCACTTCCCCATTACCTGTCATGGTCAATTGAGGGGCATTACTCCCAACCTTCATGATGGAAAGCTGATGCTTGACTGGCCTCTAAGATGTACCTTGAAGAATTGGTACCCTAGTATAGGACAGACAAACACAAAGAGGACTGAGCACTGTATCACTTTGGCCCATTAAAGAATGTATAGCTTCTAAAGTCAAGGAATTTTTCTCGACTACAGAGTGAAAACTTCTCTCTTACTCTTATGCAACTGCTTTTAAAATAAAGCTATATTTGACTGGGGGAAAAAAGGAAGAAAAATTATCATTAGCCACCATTTTCCATACTTGCTCTGATTAGTAAAAGTTTGAATAATGCCTTCCAAGGGTGATCGATTGTACTTCTATTTGTAATGCTTGGGCTTTTATTATGTGATTTCTTATAAAGGATTTTTATAAAGAAATCATACTGTCAAGTTCATAGTCCCTGAATAAGACATCACTCCAAATATGAAATAAGATTAAGTTTGACAAGTTTCTCCCCCAAAGTGGTTTGTTCCTATTTTCATATGTATCTAAAATTTATATTGTGGGAAATACACATAAATATCAAGACAAGTTCCATGAAGTGATGATAGGAATAAATTTATGTAAAGTTATTTGCTTTTAATCTTAAATATGTTATAAACAATTTAAAGGGCAGATTAGCTATATGCATTTTGAAAAAAGTCTAAGTAATGAATAGATTGTAAACTGAAGTGGTGTAAAGATGATACCACTTAGTTGGAAAAAAGACTATTTGTCTGGGTGACCATTAATTATCTGCACAGTGCTGGGTGGGTCCCTAGTGCTGGAAGGGGAATACAGAGGGGGATGGAGCCCAAATTCATCAAGCTGACCTCTTTTCTCTGCATCTTCTCCTCAAATTTCCATGGCTGGCTCTAGTAGTAATGGAATTAGTTAATTAATTTTGATCAGGAATATGTAAGAACACCAGTCTTGCAAGCAGTAAAACCAGAGGTTATCTTGTGTTTCCAAGCAAATCACACTGCAAACTACTCAGTCTGAATCTCTAAGTGCTGGCAACCATCCTCAGAGGGAACAATCCCTGTGGGAGGAGAGAGTGAGGCTGGCACCAGAAGTGACCAGTGAGCCCTGGCCAGCACGGTTCAGTTGGGTGGCGGGCCCTCCAGTAACCAAAAGGCTGCAGCTTTGATTCCTGTTCAGGACACCTACCTAGGATGCAGGTTCCATCCCCAGTCTGGGTACATATGGGAAGACAACCAATCAACACTTCTCTATAGCACTGAAGTTTCTCTTTCTCCTGTCCTTTCTCTCCAAAAGCAAAGCAAAAAGGTCCTTGGGTGAAGATTGAAGTAAAAAGTGATGACTAGAGCCTGGTGACCCCAACCCTTGCAATGATGAGAGTCAACAAGTCTCCTGTTGGCCTAAATTGGTCTCTTCTATAACTTCCGACCTGTAGAATCCTAATTCAAAGGCAGGAGGCCTTCGTTGGAATTTAGGTTTGTTCAGTTCAACTATGGGGCTATGTCTTAGGTGTGTCTCAGCTGTGTCTGTTTTAACTACACCACTGGGGCTGTGGGGCTCAATTTTGGGCCAGTCCTCATCAGGGAGCTTTTTTCCCTTGATGCAACAGCAAAGGAGCCTCCAAAATTTGAAATGAAGATTTCCCTTTGAGACCAAAGATACAATTCAAAACGTAGTGGGCCAGTGTATAAAAAAGACTATATCTGAGATTACCTTCAATAGTGAATTGAAGTTAACCTATTACAAAGGCAAAGGTAAAAAGAGATGGTAGGAGAGGTAGGAATGAAGGGAAAGGAGTAGGGAATTGAATCTTAAACTTTAACGTGAATCAAAATTCCTGAAGATCTAATTAAATGTATGATCTGATTCAGTGGGTTTGGGGTGGGGCCTGAGATTCTGACTTTTCAACAAGCTTTTGGGTGACACCATGCTGCCAGGCCACACTTGGAGTAGTGAGGGGCTTTAGAGTACTTGAAAGAAATGAAAATGGTATAAAGAACAGGTTAACAATAATGACAAAAATAATAATACCTAACTAACGTTATTATCATATCTAAAGAAAGAATACATCAGCCCTGGCTGGTGGCACAGTGGATAAGGTGCCGGCCTGCAAACCCAAAGGTTGCTGGTTCAATTCCCAGCCAGGGCACATAATCAGGTTGCAAGCCAGGTCTCCAGCCAGCTCTGTAGCTGGAGGCAGGTGAAAGGCAACCATACATTGATGTTTCTCTCCCTCTCTGCCTCTCTTCCTTCCCCTTTCTCTAAAAATAATAAATAAAATATTTTTTTAAAAAATTAAAAAAAAAAAAAAAAAGAAAGAATACATCAATCAAAGCGAGAAAACAAATCCCATTTACCATAGCAACAAGAAAAATAAACTACCTAGGAATAAACTTAACCAAGGAGGTAAAACTACATAAAACTACAGAACATTGAAGAAAGAAATTAAGGCAGATACAAATAAATGGAAGCATATACCATGTTCATGGATGGGAAGAATTAACATCATTAAAATGTCCATACTACCCAAGGCAATCTATAGATTCAATACAATCCCAATTAAAATACCAATGACGGACTTCACAGAAATAGAAAAAATACTTCAAAAATTTATATGGAGCCAGAAATGCCCATGAATAGCCACCACAATCTTGAGAAAGAAGAACAAGGTAGGAGGAATCACAATACTGGACATCAAACTATACTACAAGGCTACTGTCATCAAAATTGTCTGATACTGGCATAAGAATAGACATATAGATCAATGGAACAGAATAGAGAGCCCAGAAATAAACCCAGGACTCAATGGTCAATTAATATTTGACAAAGAGGGAAGGAACATAAAATGGAGTAAAAACAGTCTCTTCAACAAGTGGTGTTGGGAGAACTGGACAGCAACATGCAAAAAAATAAAACTAGACCACCAACTTACACCATACACCAAAATAAACTCAAGATGGATAAAGGACTTAAACATAAGCATTACCACCATAAAGGTCCTGGAGAAAAATATAGGCAGTAAAATTTTAGATATCCTATGCAGAAATATGTTTACTGATACTTCACCAAGGGCAAAGGAAATAAAAGAACAAATCAACAAATGGGACTATATCAATTGAAAAGTTTGTGTTCAGCTAAAGAAAACACCAGCAAAATTCAAAGGGAACCAACTGTATGGGAAAACATATTTGCCAATGCTACCTCAGGCAAGGGTTTGATCTCCAAAATATATAAGGTACTAATGTGACTCAACACCAGGGAGACAGACAGCCTGATTTAAAAATGGGCAAAAGACCTGAACAGACAACTCACTGAGGAAGACATACAAAGGGCCCAGAGGCATATGAAAGAATGCTCAACATCAGTAGCCATCAGAGAGATGCAAATTAAAACCACAATAAGATACCATCTCATACTTGTCAGAATGGCAATCATCAACAAATCAACAAACAACAAGTGCTGACAAGGATGTGGGGAAAAGGGAATCCTGGTGCACTGTTGGTGGGAATGCAGGCTGGTACAGCCACTATGGAAAACAGTATGGAATTTCCTTAGAAAACGAAAAATGGAACTGCTTTTTGATCCAGCAATTCCACTACTAGGACTATACCCAAAGAACCCTGAAACACCACTTCATAAGAACCGATGTACCCCTGTGTTCATAGGAGCCTTATTTACAATAGCCAAATGCTGGAAAAAGCCTAAGTGCCCATCAGTGGATGATTGGATCAAAAAACTTTGGTACATTTACACAATGGAATACTACACAGCAGAAAGAAAGAAGGAACTCCTAACCTTTGCAACAGCATGGATGGAATTAGAAAATATTATGCCTAGTGAAATAAACCAGTCAGTAAAAGAAAAATACCATATGATCTCACCCATTACAGGATAATAATAAACAAAACAAACAACAAGCAAACAGAACCAGATATATGAATACAGTGAATAGGCCTTCAGTGGTCAGGGGGAAGGGAGGTGGGGGGAGTGGTGAGGAAGAGGCAAGGAAGGGGAGCAGTTTAGTCAAGAACCTAGTATGGAAGAACCATGGACATGGACAACAGGTGGGATTGACTTTGGGGGGAATGGGTGGGTGGAGAAGGGGACAGAGGGGAGTAAAAAGGGGATGGATGTAATACAACAATAATAAAATTAAATTAAAAAATATATCAATCAGAAGGGTAAAGAAGTCAGCAGAATAACATAGATATAAAAGAGAGTCAGAAAATAAAAACTAGCCAGAAAAGCAATGTGCAAAACATGCAGTGTCCTGATGGGAAAAAAAAAAAAAAAGACCCACTTTGCAGTTAACCACCCAGAATGTGGATTACTGGGCTCTAAGTTTCCAATGACATTAGGTTTCTGTATTCCATTGTTAACTTTCCATATCTGTGAAGCAAGCCTTTGAATTTTTTTTTGCCTCTGTTGTATGGCTTTTCAATAGGAAGAAAATGGGTTCTCCAAGTTAAAATGAATAATCTGTTCCTCATGAAAGTGACATTATTCATTGTAAATTATTAATGTGTCACTATGCTTATAAATAACAGCCTCTGTGAGTTTAGTTTATGTTATTCAGCATCCCTAAATCCAATTGTATTTGAAATATCGATGAATTGGAGTCTCTGGCCCTCCAACTGAATAAAATAAATAAAACAGAGGGTGTATAAATCACCACCTTTAAATGCCACTACTTGGGGTCTATTGACAACACCCCACCCCACCCCACCCCACTCACATCTTTTTCTTTTTTAATTTTATTGTTGTTGTATTACATCCATCCCCTTTTTGCTCCCCTCTGTCCCCCTCCCCACTCACATCTTATATTGAAATTTATATGGCCTATGAGATGGTGGTATAAGACACTGATCTTTAATTTGTTATTTATGTTATTTGATGATTTTCTTTGTTTTCAAGATAGTTATTGTTTTTTTTTTTCCAACTAATACAAAAGATAATCAAGTAGATCCTAATACTAGAAATAAACTTTCTCCATTTTTCTCATTCGTTTCTAGTAGACTTGGGGATGGGTGCTGCTTTATTTGCAATTTACTTTTCTTCACAATTTCTGGGCATTTTATTATTTGTCGTTCCACTGTGTCCGATTCTCCAATTCTCTGTATTACTCTTTTTCTGTTCTTGACACAAACAGGAGTGTTGTTTGAATATATTTCTACATAATTGGTTGTGTCTGTGGCATTAAAAAGAGACCAGTCAAATTCACATTTTCCATTTATAGACCTCCTATCAGCATGTCACACATAATTAGGAACCATTAGAAAAGGATGTGTTCACTCCGTGAAAAGCAGGCGCACTTTGGCTAATGGCTGTCACTGATCTTGCTTTTGTGTCCACACTGATACTGTTCTTTTAAACTGAGCTGCCTTGGTGGCATCTTGTCAAATGATTCATCAGGGAATGAAAAGGGGAGTGGGGTGGCCTTTAAATCACTTATGTCAGTAGACTGTTTAATCTTCTGTGCAGCCAGAAGACCACATTATTGATAGTTTAAATGCTAATATTTCTCTCTACTAATTTATAAAATAAGAGGAGCAAAAATTAGGAAGATGGGTGAAAAAATTGATGGCTTATTATAGAGTTTCCTGGGAGAAAATAAGAAGAATGGACCATCAATTTATTTTCCCCTTTGTAGGTTCATTGATTCTGACTTTGATGTGGTACAGCAGTTTAATTTCAGCTGTGCACACTGGCCATCATGTGAAATTGTAACTCAATTTTCAACACACGTACATCATCGAGGGATTTGCTGTTGACTTTGCTCCTGCCCAAATAGTGCAGAAGTTAATGATCAGTTATCTTGAGTTTTCTGTATCTCTTGCAAACCAAGTCAAATTTATATAAAAAGTTTCAGACATCTGACTTTTTGTTAACGAGCTAAACTTTAGGGCTGTGTATTAAATATGTTATATTGCCCTGTACACACTTACTCCTCTTTTACTTTTTTTCTGTATGCATACATAACCCTTTTTAAGATAAGAGTTATATTCTGGTTTGTGGCAGTTTTAATTTAACAGGATATTATTTCTTAAAATTATCTACTAATTGTATATTTTTAAAAGGACATAAAATATTTTATTAAATGGCTAAATACATTCCTCACACATTGTTAAGATCTCTTTAGATCCAATCATCTTCATAGGAGGTCTTTGAGAACTACCTTAGTAACTGAATTTCTATTGCAACAGTGCATTCAATGTCAAGTACCCAAGATCAATGATGCTGAGTGGAGAGCTTTAGGAACAATAGCTCCTATTTTTCAAAGGTGGCAAAGTTCAGAAACAAAAACCTTCAATAAAGCATGGAGTTTCTTTTTATAAGCCAGGACCTGACTTTCAGGTCACAAACATTAATGTGCATTGAGAATATCAGGAGGAAAGGGGCAAAGATGTGAGCCAGCCTGTATCGAATTGGTGTCAGATGGAGAATGGGAACTAAATGGGTGTATGGACCAGCAGAGAGGGCAGATGAGTCATGAGATGTGGGAGGAAGTCTTTGTTCTATATACATTGCACCATAGATGTGAACCCCAGCTAAATAAAGATGATGGATGGCAGCATGGACACCAGCTTCACTGGCTCATTGAAAAGTAGTTCTGCTGATGAGGAGGCCAGATGAAGGGAGGTCTCTTTCAAATATACCAGAGTATTCCCCATTTAGTTAGAAATGGTTTCTGATTCTTTTCCTAATTCCTTTAAAAAAAAATCCCCTGCCTTTGGACCTGCACTAGTCAGATCCAAACGCAGGGGATTTCAGTAGCCAATAAAAATCATTCAGTTTTAACACTAGGCCAACAGTGAATGGTCACTATTAAAATATGTTGATTTCCTTAAAGATAACAGATAGTCAAATGTATCATGATAGTTCCTTATCTGGAAAGAGCCTACATTTCAGAGATTAGTAATTGTCTTCTCAAATCCATTCTGACTTTCCTTAATGAGAACCCTAATTTTTCACAGTCATTAGAGCCACCAAATAAAAAGCTACATTCTCCATTTGGTTTGCAATTTAATTCAGATCAATGATATGTAAACCTAAGTTCACATGGAAATGAGAGGAAATATCTTGGGGATGCCCTGTTTACTCCTCCAAATCAACTCTACACCCCTATCCATAATGTTTTCTGACTTGGAAAATGGACTTTTATAGAATACATTAATGGGTTCCCTTGACTTCTTTCACTTGAGCTTGGCTAAAGGGACACTAAGAGCCTGAAGGATGGGAGGGGAGAGAGTCTGGACTACTACTAACTATAAAAGTATCAGATGCATTGATGATTTCTTTGCAGTTTTTTTTCTCAAGTATATGTCAAACCAGAAATTTGTATTCTAAGTTGTTTGATTTAAAGTCCTTTGAGAAAAAAAAACTGTGTGAGTGTGCCAGGCTATAAGTTGGTATGATGCATTTCTTCACTAAAAAAAGCCAGGCCTCTTCTGTGGTGAGTCTTCAGAGTGGTACGGCTCCTTCTAAAGCTTTCCTTGTCCCTTCTAGCCTAGCGGTGATAATGGCTCAACCATTTGATAGGCCCAGGTATTTACTTTTCTGCTAAGTCTGCTTACACTCTTGTGAGCAGTCCTTTTATTAACCTCTACTCATTTACCTTATATGAGTATACCATTTATTACCTTATTATTTCCTTAAAAGGGTCGGGGTGCACTTTCCCCCTCATTCTTCTTCCCTCTGGCTGGAATGCAGACACGATGACTGGAGCTGGAGCAGCCATCTTGGGCAATATGGAAGAAAGCAATTGATGGTCAGCAAGATAAAAAGGACCCCAAGCTTTTGATGGCCATGGAGTGGCATGCCAGATCTTGATAACTAAACTCTCTCATTTATTTTTAGAACTTGATCCTGTCCCTGAGTGTCCTCAGTGTCCACTGCTCATATACCTGCAGGTCTCTTTCCTCTGCATCAGTCATCTCCACTTGCTCAACGGAACCCTACTTAGCTCTGGAATGGCAGGTCCCCTGATGTAAGGCTGGGACTTCCACTTGTTCTTTGATCCTGTAGGGCAAAGTGGCACTGTGGTCTTTCCTGCTTCTACAGTCACAAGTGGGAAGTAGTGAAACAAAAGCCTCTTCAGGGTTTCCCCTTGATTTATCTATAATACCTTCCTGCCCCAATACTGTGGCCAACAGTTGGGAGGACAAGACAAACATGTCTCATTACCTGTTTCCTTACTTCTAATTTCTTCTTCCCATATCCAGTGATATTGGAAAGGATCAGCAATCTCTCCTTTCCTTCATTATACTTGAAATTTTCTCTACCCTATAATTTATAACAGGGCTTCATGATTAAAGCCATACAGGCCACATGTACTAATGGGAACATAAATAAATTTAGAAAATCCATTTTGTAATGCACTCAGAAAATATTCTAATTTTCCAACCAAAGGGAAATCCACCTGTCTTCTCAAGCACTAAAGCCTATTGCTTTAGTCAAGGTAGAGACCCCCGGGTAACAGAACTTGAGTAGGAAGTTGTGTCTGGAAAAATTTAAAGGATACAATCTGATTATATTAACATCTTTGGAGCCACACTCAGTGCCTAGCTTCATGTTTATTGAATAACTATATGACATTCAATCACCAGACACTGTGAACATGACACTGGGGACACAAAGAGATAACACTTAAGGTCACTCCCATTAGGTGCTTAGAATCTATTTGGGGAGACAGCTGCTAAATACCAAATGTGCTAAGCAGCAGGTGCTTTAAGACAGTGTTTCTCAAAAATCCCTATGTTGTGTATAGGAATCACCTGGGGGTCCTAATGAACTCCAGAATCTGATTCAGTAGATCTCAGGTGGGGCCAGAGATTTTGCCTATGATGCAAATTCACATGGAACAAGCTTCTATATGTTGCTGATGCTGATGCTGTGAGAACATTAGGGGCAACCAAGTGAAAGAGGGCCAGGGGAAGAAAGGCTTCACAGAGAAAGAGGGACTGATCTGAATTCTAAAGAATTAATCCAAGAAACGACTATAAGTGATAAATGAATTCAGCAAAATAGCAGAATACAAAATTAATATCCAGAAGTCAGTTGCATTTTATATGCTAATAATATGCTAACAGAAAGGGAAATTAAGGAAACAATCCCACTCACAATTGCTTCAAAAAAGAATAAAATACCTAGGAATAAACCTAACCAAGGATGTAAAACACCGGTACTCAGAAGATTATGACACCGAAGAAAGAAATTGAAAAATATACAAGTAAGTGGAAGCAGATACTGTGTTCATGGATAGAAAGAATTAACATCATTAAAATGTCCATACTGCCTAAAGCAATCTATAGGTTCAACACAATTCCTATCAAGATTCCACAGAGCTAGAACAAATATATTTCAAAATGTTATATGAAACCACAAAAGACCCTGCATAGCAACAGTGATCCAGAGAAAGAAGAACAAAGTTGAAGAAATCACGCTACCTAATATCAAACTATACCATAAGTCCACAGTAATCAAAACAGCATGGACTGGCATTAAAAACAGACACAATTACTCAAGGCAATAGTACTTGGCCATAAAAGAGAAGAAATTTGCCCCTGTGACAGAATGGATGGATCTGGAGAACATTATGCTAAGTGAAATAAGCCAGTCAGAGAAAGACATATGTCATATGATTTCACTCATATGTGGACTCCAATGAACAAAGTGAACCAACATGCAAAACAGACTCACAGATAGAGAGCAGGATGATAGCTAAGCGGGGAGGGTAAGAGGAGGAGGGATTGAACAAAAGGAAAAAAGGACTCACGGACACGGACAACAGTGTGGTGATTCCGGGGGATGGGGTATAAGGGGACTAAATGGTCATGAAAAAAAAATACAATAAAAATAAATAAATTAATTAAAATAAAGAATGAATAGAATATAGAGAAGCGAAAATGTAGAGGGGGTGCCAGGGAATGAAAGATGGTGTGAGTAAGTGTTTGGAGATAGGAGTATCTCCAACATGCCTGAGGGTTGGTGAGTAAACTAATGAAGAAGTGGGTTGTGATGGAACTAGGAGAGAAGGTGAAACAATAGGTGGAAATCAGATTCGGAATAACTCATGAACTGGGTGAATCACAAGCTGGCTCTGCTAGTAATGTCATCGAGTTGAAGGGCATCAATAGGTTTTGACATCTTAGCAACACCTGGACAAAAGATACACTGACCTGATGCAGACAGAATCCATATCAGAAAAACAGTCATCAACTTCCTCAGCCAAGCAGAGAGGGATTCTCACAGTCTATAGAAAAAAAAAAAAAAAAAAGGAAATAAAGGTTTGATGGGGTTCTTTAGCACTGACCAGCTTTTCCCAATCCTGTGTAACCACAGCTTCAGTAAATAATTAGCATCTTGAAGTCATAGTGACAGTCACCCCTGTAAGTCTATTCATAGTACTTCCATATGAAGTGTGTGTGGAAAAAGTCCAGCCATTATTAATATAACGAGAATGGTTTTCAAGACATCAATACAACCCGGCAGCCAAGGAGAGTGGACTGGAATGCGTCTGTGTGAACAATGATGACTTCACTGTACCAGTCAGTGAGGGTGGTAGATGTCATTGAGTGAGCATGCATACTGTGTGGCTGTCACATTAAAAATGGCTGAGTGAGTAGAACAACAACTCTTCATCAAATCTTGCATTAGGCTTGAACATTCCTCTACAGAAATTATTTGGATGATTCAGAGGGCCACAGCTATGGGCAACTGGTGATTGGCAGCTTCATCACAATGTGCCCATTCAGGCATGTCTCATGATTTTTTGGCAAAATATCAAATCACCCAGGTGACTCATCCCCTCTACAGCCCAGACTTGGTGTCCTGTGACTTCTAGCTTTTCCCAAAACTAAAACACCTTTGAAAGGGAAGAGATTTCAGACCATCAGTGAGTCTCAGGAAAATACAACCAGGCAGCTGATGGTGATTGGGAGAACTGTGTGAGATTCCAAGGTACCTACTTTGAAGAGGACTGAGGTGTCATTGTCCTGTGTACAATGTTTCTTGTATTTTGAATCTTCTTCAAGAAATGTCTCTATTTTTAATAGCACATGGCTTGATACTTTTTGGACAGACTTATATATCACTTCATTTAAAATGTGCGGAAGACAGGAGGAGAAGGGAGAGCCTGGAATAGAATTTTCTGCAAGGAGAATTGAACTTGAAAATGTAAATTCAGGCCATTTTGATCAAAACATAGGAAGCTGTAGTCATTACTCCCACATACTGTTTTCTAGTAATAGATGGTAGGCAGCTGGCCAGAGGGCCCTTAAAGGGAATCAGGTAGTTTTATTTTTAGTTCAGCACAGAAAGGGAAAAGTTCCAACCTGTTTACACCAGAGAGATTGCTGGCTAAGCCCTGGGGATTGCTGCTGCCTTGGTGGCATTTGCTACTTCCCACACATGTAGGTAAGATGACAGAGGTCTTCACCTGCTCTCAGCTTTATCACTGAGCGGGTACATTGTTTCTGTTGGTACATCTGAAATTTAGCTGCCATGATTTGATGTCCAAACAAGGCCGGCTACTGGTCTGTTGAACAATCTGAATATCCAAGAGGTTGTTTCTTCTATTTTTATGCCCCTCTCCTATTTTTCCAAGAACCCTGCCAGCCTTATTCTCTTTGAGTCTCAGTTTCTCCTTACCCCTTTTCCTTTGATGTGGAGAAAATACATCAATTTGTAGAAAACAAGACATGCTGTTACTTTCAGGTGGAAGAGTATCGAATGCACTGACGATTGACTTGCAGTTCTTTTTGTTCCTAAGACATATCTAGCTAAGATTGGTTTGATTTGCTATTTACGGAATTAACTTTCAATCCAGGCTCTGCTTTTAGCAGCTGTTGGAGGAGCTCATTGAGAGACTGACCACCAGTTCACTCTCAAGCTAGACTCTGATGACTGGAGGCTCCTCAGTCCTTCCTGGTCCTTGCAATGCTGTTTCCAAGGATGTCGCCTTAAGACGGTAAGGTGTTGTTGAGGCCATCTGGACAGTGTACATGACTGACTGCTGTTAAGGCCTCTGGTGTATAACAAGATTCAGGAGGGTGAGTGTAGAGATCTACTCCTCTTGTATGTAAGTGTATGTAAGCCTCATACATAAGTTCCCTTGCTTGGTAAAACTGCCTCTTTCTTGCATCTCTCCCTGCCCTCCCTGTGTGTAGGCCAACTTCAGATTTTACTTGGGAAATTCCCAAACTTGCAAACCAATACCAGCTCTGTGATCTTAGAACTGTGCTCTGCAGTATTTGGGAATAATTTGCGGGTCACCTGTGCCACCGCACCTACTGTCAGTACACTCAGACGAAGGCATCCTGGGCAAGTCACATATTATTGTTGCCCTTGCAGCAGCTGCACTGTGTAGCAGTGTTATTTGGGAGAGGACAGGAAAAGCAATGATGGGGAAGAGGAGCCAGACACTCCTCAAACTGGCACCTACAAGTAGGCAGGATGGGCAGTTGCCTACCTGAAGCAACCAGGGGTCACTGGAGGGCTTCTAAAGCCTCCCTCACTGTTCTGCCCTTCAGGGAGCTGAGTGACTAGAATAAGACCCTTCCTGTGAGGCCAGCATGTTACCTGAAAAGGATAGCACATTAACTATACATACCCATTCCTAGCATAGTTTTTCATGGTACCTAACACCAGAGATAAGGCTTCTGAGAGAGTAGGACATAGAATACGTAAGTTTTGTCAGTTGTATGAGAGCTGCAAATGTCTGTAAGAAGGTGACAAGATTAAAGACTGGAAGATGACCTTGCAGAAGACAACTCCTTCCATGCAAATTACTCCCATTTCACTGATGACTGATGTGTAGTTACAAGGCCCTGGAGTCCCATTTAGAGCCTTTCATTGATCACCTTCCTTAGTCCAATGCACTTTGAAGTGAAAAGAAGTCACTTTAATTTACTACTCACCTCCTATGTCCCTCACTTCCTGCTACTTCTGCTAGACATTTCTGGATTTTTCTCTCCACCATGGTGTTGGAACAGGAACAGAAAAGCACTAGACATGAAGGGGAGAGTATGAAAGAGATGACCAAATGTCCCCAGGGACAAAGACAACCAGTCATGAACAGCAGAGGTGGTGGGGGTTGACTCCACAGAAGGCAGAGGGGAAAGAGACATTCATAATGTAATGGTGACAACCTCCATAAAGAAGTCAAACAAACTTGGAATTCACAGTTTTAGTTTTATGATCTGAACAAGCCCCCAGAGCCATTGAGATCTACAATCCTACCACCTCTCATGCCCTTGGCAGCTGGTAAATTGTAATAAGGTCCATGTATGGATGTCTCTCATTATAAGGGAATTTTTTCTTATGGTTCCACTATGTAAAAATATAACATGATGTACACATTTTTAATTTAACATATAAAATTTTAAATGCAAAAATAAACTACAGTTTATCAAAAGGTCACTTGCAGAGTACTGTTCAAACCCAAACTACAGGACATCAGCTTCTAATAATGATACTCAGTTTCTCTTGCAATGCTGATTCCAGGAGTGTTGTTCAGGTTTATATTTAGAACCTTTTGAATCCAGACTGTAAAGACAGGAAAGCTCTGCTTTCTCTAAACCACTTTACCAGCTTAAAATATTAGCTATTTATTCAACTGTATTTCCCTCAAGTAAAGCTGAAATATAGATGCAACAAAGAAGAAATACCTTTAGTCCCATATCTGAATACATTCTGCTCTAGGGGGTACTTCACAAAGAATTTGTGCCTTGTAAATATACTTTATAGATTCTGGACAAATATCTAAAATAAAACCGGAGTCAATTCATCTTGTTATTAAAGGATCTTAAAAATTATTAATAAATATTCTCTCTGCTTCCCCAGGTAGTTTATTATATTGCCCTTCATTTTCAGAAAGTTTCAACATGTGTTTTCCTGTCAAAACCATTATATGGTTTATGAGAAAGAAGGAAATCCACCATTTGTGACAAGATGGATAAACCTTGATGGGTTTAGTAAATGGAATTATTTGAATCATTTTTAAAATTCCATTTTAACTTATTATCAGCATTATCACTCAGAAGTTTTTAATAGTTGTTTTAGGGATACCAGTAAACATTCTTAACGTTCACAGTCCATTTAGTTAATACTGTACCACTTCATGTAAAACATAGAAACCTTGAAATCAAATTGGTTTCTTAAATGCATTTTATCATCACAGGACAATGTTCTGATATTTTGTTTAGTCTTATTTATTTTTAAAAGTTAAATAGAAAAAATAATTTTATATTTACCAAGATATTTACTATTTCTGATACTTTGTTCCTTCTCAAAGGTCCACATTTTTCCTTGCATCATTTCCCTTCAGACTACAGAAATTCTTTTAGCATTTCTTGTATTGAAAATGAATGCCCTTAGAGTTTTTAAATCTGAAAGTATTTTTGTTTTACCTTCTTTACTGTTGGACATTGAGATTTAGATGGTCATATTGGTTATTTTTTTTTTCCTTTCAGCACTTCAAAGATATCATTTCACTTTTTTCCTGTCTTTACATTTTTTGACGAGAAGTCTGAGTTGATGAGAACTATATAGTTCCTCTCTATATAGTGTGTCGGCTTTACTCTGCTGTTTTGAAGATTTTTAAAATCTGTTTACTACAATGTGATTAGGCATGGTTTTCCTTATATGTATTCTATTTAGGGATTGTTAAACTCCCTCAATTTCTAATGTTTTGTCTTTAACAAATTTGGGAAAACTTGGCTAATTTTTATTTATCTGTGTTCAAATTCAATGATTTTGTTTGCAGCTATCTCCAGTCTGCCTATTAAATTTATACTTAAAAAAAAACTTAGGTGTTTTAGTATTTCAATTCTAGTATTTTCATTTGGTTTTTGTTTTGTATTTTCTATTTTCTGTGCTGAGAATATTTGTCTTTTCGCTTGTTATGAGAATATCCTCCTCTGCTTCATTGGCCCTCATTATAATAGATTAATTTAAAGTCCTTTCTGGTAACTCTGACACCTGGCTTATCCTGTAGTTCGTATCTGCATATTACCTTTTCTAAGTGACATTTCCTTGTTTTATCATTTGTTTTTAATGTTATTGTAAAATCACTTTGGATCACATCCTGAACATATGGATGTGATATTGTTAAGCTTCTGGATTTTGTAATATTTTTCTGAATAATGTTGATTATTTTGTTTTAGCGGCAGACATAGTTATACTCACGCTAATAACTTATTGCAGCTATAGCTTGCATGCAGGCCAAGTCTGTAAAGCCAGAAAATTCACCTATGCCCTTTTCCAAGTTTTGAGTCCTTTCCAAAATCTGCCTGTTTTTGATAATTTTCCAGAGTCTCCAAGTAGACATTTATTTTATATGTCCAAATCAATAAACATTTATTTGTGGGAGTGTCATACAGTTAGGAGTTTCCATCATCATACTAGAAGAAGAAATCCCTGGGGGGTGGGGAATATTGTTCTTAAAATCCCAAATATTCCCTAGGGATATGTGTGGTAGGGAAGGGAGTAAGAGGATTTATGTCATAATCATAACAATAATGAGGGAATCTCTAAGAAGGCAGTAAGAAAACACCTAAAACAAAAGGTAAGGGGAAAAAATGCAAGAAAGATGAAATAAAATATATAATAAAAAAAAAAAAGAAAGAAAAGAAAAGAAAGAAAAGAAAAAGGAAAAAAATTACCAAGAATAAGGAAGAAGTAAGAATGATTTTAAAGGATATCCAATGACTATATTAGCTCTGCTGGTTGATTTTTTTCATGCCCTGGCCATATGATTACTTCTAGAATAACTTATTGTTCTCAGTTAAAAGAAAAAGTAGCAGATATTGGTGCTCTATCCAACTTGCAAAAGCCAACTGCTGCATTTCTGCTTCCTCTTCCCATGTGTACAGCAACCCAGGAGATGATTTATGGAATCTCCCAAGAGCAGCACCAGAATACTGGCTCACCCAAGTGTCCGCAGACCCCTCTGTGGCAAGTAACTTGAAGGCATCTGCCCTACACTGATGATTCTCAACTCATAAGTTGCAAGGCAATGGGGTTTTTTGCTGCTGTTGTTTATGACCAATATTTTTATAAAATACAGTAAAAATCAATATGTTCACTATGACAATGTCAACTTACTCTAAGTATTTATAAACATTTGACCTCAACTGCTAGATTTAGCTGGCTTAATTGGTAACAGACAGATAGCTCGTGAATAGCACCTACTACAGTAGTTGGCTTCATAAGCGTACCTTTTATTGGTTTCATTTCCTTCCCTGTCTCATGTCTCTACTTCCCTACTGGTTTTCTTGGATCACATCCCAAATAAATTACTTGTTGTCAAATGCTTGCCCTTTGGTATGCTTCTTGAAGAATCCACCCTAAAACACGAAAAAAAAAATCAGTTAAGTATTAAGTATTAAATATAACAGTAATTGGACTGGTTAGTACTGAGTCAATAAACAAATTTAAATGTTCTCTTTTACTCAATGAAAAACAAACTCATAAACTTTAGATGTTAAACCACTGCCTAGCTAGAAGAAACTAAAAACAAACGTGACTCAGACCCATAATTTCGTTCCAAGTGGGGAAAAATCTGATCTCAGAATTCTAATTATATGCTGTTATCATCCATCTGGTGAAAGGATGCCATTTTCTTTGTGAGTCATGTGACTTAATGATTTCTTTCATAATGTCACCGTAGGTCATCAAAACAATAACTATTTTTTCCTTTGGTTTAAATGGTAGTTTACAACTGAACTGTTTCAGAAATGTTTCTACATCAGTTAAAATAAGCACAGTCCCTTCTTTTCTGTCCTAAGATGACCTCCTTTAACCAGGTGCTTAAGTATAACTTTTCATTTGGGAAAGAATGAGCTTAAGGGCCAGAGTACAAAAACATAATTTAATTTGGATTTGAGTTTTTAAAGAAAGAGTACTCAGGATGGGCAGTTGGCATGGAAGATTCCTTCTTTTTAGTAATAGTGTATACTATATAGGGAAACTCAGCAAGACTTTATCATCATGTTGTCAGGTCCTTGAGCTTTGGACCAGTAGATTCTGATAGCGGACAGGCCTCTGGTCTGGTGATGAACATGGACTTACATGGAGCTTTTAGGAGATTTGACATGCTTTATTGCAGGCAGCAGGTTTACGACCACACTGGTTGGGATCTAGAGTGTTGGCGTCCTCATGCATGGTTATTCCACTCCTGTCACAGCTGCACTTAGGTTCCGACCTCAGAGTCTGGGTGTCCCTGCACCCACTCCTGCTTCTAAGCAGCCAGGCGGCTTGTTGAGGGTATCGCTGTTCCATGCACCATTTGTCCACCCTGCACAGCAGTAGCGCATGCTGGTTTACAGCAGGGACAGCTTATGTACACATAAGAACAAAGGAGGCCCTATACACACTAGAACAAAGAAGCAGTTTACCCAAAGGCAACACTTATCTGCTCAGGGTCTCTGTGGTGGCTGTTCTTGGGGCTCAGTATTTCCAGGCTCTGGAAACAACATTAGCTTCAAGGCTGTCTCCCCGGATGACCCAGTGGGAAGGTCCAGCCATGCATAGACAGAGATTCTTTGGGCCTGACACTGGTAACGGACAGTGCTTAGCTTTTGAGCTATAATCCTGACAGTCCTGGCTTGAATTCTGGTTTCGTCGATCACTAAGTATATGGCGTGTGAAAGTTTCTGTAATGGATTTAGTGATTGCATCTATCATTTAGGGATGTTGACATTTACATACTATAATGATGTATTTAGCAATACCTGGCTCAGTTAAACAGGTAAAGAAAAAAAAAAACATTTCAATGCATAGTTATCTTCTGAATTTTACAGTTGGGAAAAAACATATAAAAGAAAATGTATCATATAATAAATACTAGGGGTTAAGGAATAGTAGTGCAGTAAGGTGAGACTAGTCCAGTGTTGTTTATAACTATTCTACCAGATAAAATCTGCCAGTCCAGATTCCCCTTTCTCTGTCAATGGGAAGGGACCTAGCTTAAATGGAGTATAGTGCACTCAAGAGGAACCTCTCTAGCTTTCTTTGTGTTCTGAGGAATGAAATAAAGCTTGAGAAAAAGAAAATCAAAGTAATGTCCGCTGCATATGAGGCCACAAGGACACTCAATGTAACCATATCATAAATCACCAAAGAGAAATGCCAGAGAAGATCTATGCTTCCAGGACAGCTTGCCTCGTTTAATATATATAATGCTGCCATAATAGCGACTCTTTAGTTCTCTCTTTCCTTTGTTCAGCAGTGATTGTCCTTCTGTGAGACCATTCATCGCTGGCGGGGTTGTCTCCTGGCTAGCTAAGCGCAACTGGGCCTGAGTTATGGGTTCTCAGCCTGGAAAACCCTGCGCTTTGATTTGGCAGTGTTCAAAGTTAAAGTGAAGAGAAACCAAAACACAGAAGGAAAATAATGACCCTTAAAAAGTTGGTTGAATAAAAGAATGAATGTGGATAAAAATACCTTCCTTTACTACTGTTGCTTTAGTAAAGGATAAACAATTTGAAAACTAGTTTTAAATTGATAATGAAAAGACTAGGAGAATAGTGATGTGAAAAGTTATGAGGGTGCCAATTTAGGAGCCTAACTACAGCATGTCACAGGCCTTCCACAGGCATAAAAGGGTCACCATGAAATCTTCATAGTGTTGTTTGAGGTCAGTGACACAAAATAATCAAGCATATTTTCACCTGAAATTTTGTTCTAAAACAATATATATCCTACAGTATTTCTTAGGATTTGACAGATCCACTAGGCCTCCTCACAGCTATAAAGCTGTACTGAAACTTTGAAAGTTACAGTCCTTCTCAAGTTGGTAGCTGACTCTCCCACTGGAGATCTATTCAGACACAAAAGAGATTAATATATTTAGCTGAGAATTTGGGAGAGAAAAGAAGGAACAAAATACAAAGGCTCAACCCAAAAGAAAATTATGAGTGGGTGAAAATAGAATAAGTGGTATTAGTATTCTGATTTTACCTCACACACTACTTATGAATCTGTCGGAAAGAAACATACAAAGAAACACTTCAGTAACAGGAGGGATCCAGTGTAAGCCTACAAAAGGAAAAAAAATAAAGCTGAGAACAGAAACTGTTACAAGAGGATTAGGTAAGCCCCTGAGGGTGGTAGATTAGAAGCAGCAAGTATAATAAATATCTTTCTTGATGAAGTGTGCAGTTAAACCTTTTTTTCTGATTTGTAGCTACAAAAAGCAAGATAGGTTTCTTATTTTCATTCACAGCGATATGTGATACACAGATAAAACCCAACTTTTCAGGGACCAGAATACATGCAGTCTAACCAAAGCATTCACTTTCTCTTCCAAAGCAACACAGCAATAGCAGCAGAAAGGAAAGCAACACCCTGAGGAGTGGAAGCATTCAAATTCTTTTTCAAATTCATACAGCAGCTCCTGAATTTCTGATCATTTAAGTGGTTCCATCCTATTTCACCTTTCCTGTCTGGTTGAGTCCATTTAAATGGATAGTCCACGGGGTTCCCTGTCACAAGTCAAAACCTGTACTCTGGCCTCCTCACTTTGCCTTCTGAAGAATGCACCTGGCCAGTGAGGATTCCTCTCACCCATGAGGATGGAAGCAGGGCCAGTGCCTTGTTATCGGCAGCTTACAGTAAGTCTCTTCTGGTCTACTATTGGATACCGGAGGACCAAACTGAACAAACCAAAAGCTACATGGGTGGCAGGGATGGCCTGGCATACTGCTCAAGTCCCTTCTACATTCAGTCATGTTATTTTCACCCCACAACTTTGCATTTGCTTTCTGCTGCTGACAACACAGCCATTTCCCCCTCCACACAGAATCACCTCTCTTAAGGCTATATACATATATATATATATATATATATATATATATATATATATTTTTTTTTTTTTTTTTTTTTTTTTTTTTGGTGGTGGGGTAGATATTCTAGATATAGTGACATTTACAAAGAGATAAGACTTTTGAGAAGATCAATTTATGCAGGTAGGAAACAAAACCCGTGCCCGAGTGGTTTGCTTTTTAGTCCGCAGTCCAGTTATTCTTGATGTCTCAGTTCCATTCTCAACTGAGACCTGCAAAGGAGTTTATACTTCCACACAGAACTGTCCTTTCCCTTCCCAACAGGCCTGGGAACACAAAGTCAGCATCACATGGACCTTTTGACCAGTTTCTTTAGTCACATGCTGCTCCGTAACTCAGGGAAGCCAGCCATGTGTAGCATATTCATTCAGGACAGGTGATGGTTGTCAGAATGCCCAGTATTAGGGTCACAGAAAATTTGGCTCAGTGCTTTAGTATTTCCCTCCTCATATTTAGTCACTCAGTTCAGCAAGACCCTCCTTGCTAAAAATACAGCTGAAAGCCCAAGGACTGATCATTTGTTCACATATTTCTTATAAACATCTCCACCCAAAGTGCTAATGCAGACAATTCTGCTGATTAAAAGACAGATACAGCCTTGGCTGGTAGCACAGTGCTTAAGGCGCCGGCCTGTGAACCCAAAGGTCGCAGGTTCGATTCCCCAGCCAGGGCACATAATCAGGTTGCAAACCAGGTCTCCAGTCAGGTCTGTGGCTGGAGGCAGGTGAAACGCAACCATACATTGATGTCTCTCTCCCTCTCTGCCTCTCTCCCTTCCCCTCTTTCTAAAAATAATGAAATAAAATCTTTAAAAAAAAAAAAAAGACAGGTACACCAGCCTCACGACAGACATGGGACTAAATGATTGAGGAGGTGATAATAGGAACAACAAAGCTTTGAACATAGAAAACAAAATAACAAGACAGCATGACCGTGGCTTCAGAGGATTAACAAAGTGAAAGACTAATGTCTCTGTGACTAGTCAAAAAACGTTGTGAGATCTAAAGGGAGTATAGGTTACAGTGAGGGTCTGTCAATTAGTGGTGTGAGAAGAAAACAATGGAGTTTGGTGCACTGTCATGGGCTTTGCAGTTGCCTAGGCCAAGTCCTGGCTAAGTTCTATCCTGGCTATATCGTTTTAAATAAGTTGCTTAACTTTCAGTCAAGATGGCAGCGTAGGTAAAACATGGCTTGCCTCCTTGCATAACCACATCAAAATTGCACCTAAATTATAGAACAGCCATCACTCAGAACTGTCAGAAATCAATCAAGTTGAATGGGAGTCTGACAACTACAGAATTAAAGAAACCACATTCATCCAAGCTGGTAGGAGGGGCAGAGATGTGGAAAGGGCTAGTCCCACACCCACGTGTGATGGATAAAAACATGGGAGGCATATCATCAGAGCATGGAGTCCCAGACCCACAGCAGGCCCCCAGCCCAGAGTTTCAGTGCCAGGAAGGTAAGTCTCCATAACCTCTGGCTTAAAAAACCAGCAGGGGTTGAGTTGGTAAAAGAAACTGCTGAAGTCCCAAGCAATTCCTGTTAAAGAACCCACACACAGACTTACTCAGACACACTCCCTCTGAGCTCCAGAATTTGGGTAGCAGCTTGAAAGGCACCAGTAGCATACAGGGAGGAAATGAAGTATCATGCATCAAGGCCAGAGCTGGGGACACCTTTCTCCCAGACAGAAAGGTGGGCCTTTGTCCCTTTTCTGAACATGCCCACCACAGAGCCACAGATTTCATCAACCTGGCTAACACTCCCCTGTGTTGGAGAAAACCTGAGGTTCCATCTCTCCCAACTTATAGCTGTTAACTGCGACTTCTTCATATGAAAGCACAGTCTTGGGTCATGCTTCACAATTTCCTAGATCCTTTCAAATAAGCAACAGCTGGCCTCAGTGAGCCCCTAGCCCCCATATCTCTTGCTAAGTGGGCCCAGGAATAGCACTCTTCAAGCCCAGCACAAGTAGCAGCCATCTCAGATTGCTTTATAGATCAGGCAGCATGGTCCTGGAGAAAACACAGGTTGGGGCTGACCCTGGCCTGTACCACCCAGGAAACCCCAAGGCCTGCACACCCAGTGGACAGCTACAGACCACATCAGAGCACCACCACCCTGCCCTTGCATGATCCTGCATGGAGGGTGGCAGTTGGTGGTTGGTGACCAGTGGTCACATCCAATCTTTGTAGCACACTGGCCTGGGTAAATCCCTCCCATTGATCGGCCAATAGCAACCAAGGCTCAACTACAAGAGGAGGATGCACTCAGCCCACACAAAGGGTGTACCTTGCATTCCTTACAGGACACCAATTATATTAAGCCACACTACTAAGACAGGGAATCATAGCAGCTCTACCTAATGCATAGAAACAAACACAGGGAGGCTGCCAAAATAAGCAAAGAAACATGGCCCAAATGAAAGAACAGATCAAAACAAACAAACACACACAAAAAACATACAAAATGGTGATAATCAATCTATCATATACAGAGTTCAAAACACTGGTTATTAGAATGCCCAGTCAGAAATGAAGGATACACTAATTGAAATAAATAACAATTTACAGGGAAACAACGGGAGAGTGGATGAAGCTGAGAATCAAATCAATGATTTGGAACAAAAGGAAACTCAAAGAAAAAACAACCAATCAGAACAACCAGAAGAAAAAGGAATCCAAAAAAACCAAGGATAGTGGAAGCAGACTCTGGAACAACTTCAAGCATTCCAACATTCGCATCATAGGGGTGCCAGAAGAAGACAAAGATCAAGACACTGCGAATCTATTTGAAAAAATAATGGAAAAAACCTTCTATAATTTGGTGAAGGAAATAAACATGCAAGTCCAGGAAGCACAGAGCATCCCAAATAAGACGAATACAGAGAGGCACACTGCACAATACATCATAATTAAAATACCAAAGGTTAAAGATAAAGAGAGAATCTTAAAAGTAGCAAGAGAAAAGCAGTTAGTTACCTATAGGGAAGTTCCCATAAGACTGTCAGCTGATTTCTCAAAGAAACATTGCAGGCTAGAAGGGACTGACAAGAAATATTCAAAGTCTTAAAAGCAGGGACCTATAGCCAAGGTTGCTGTACTCAGTAAAGCTATCATTTAGAATTGATTGGTAGATAAAGAGCTTCCCAGGCAAGAAAAAAACTAAAGGAGCTCATCAGCACCAAACCATTATTATGTGAAATGTGAAAGGGACTTATTTAAAGAAAAAGATGATCAAAACTATGAGCAATTAATACATATCTATCAGCAAGTGAATCTAAAATACAAACTAAGCAAATAAACAGAAAAGAGACAGAGTCATGGATACAGAGAGCATTTTGATGATTGCCATATGGAAGGGAGTATGGGAGAAAGAATGAAAAGGTGAGGGGTTAAGAAGTACATATAGGTAGTTACAGGATAACCATGGGTATGTAGAATACAGTATAGGAAATGGAATAGCAAAATAACTTATATGCATGACCCATGGACATGAACAATGGTGTGGGGATTGCACGAGGGAGTGAAGGGAACTGGGTGAAGGGGGCAAAGGGAGAAAAACTGGGACAACTGTAACAGCGTAATCAATAAAATAAAAATAAACAAACAAACACATAGCTTAACCTTTCTAATTTCTTAGTCTATAAAATTGGGATGATGATACCTACTGCATGTGTAGGTGTGAGAAAGAAAGAGGATGATGCATAAATGTTAGCTAGGCTTCCAGAAATGTTACTAGAGCAGGGATGCTTAAGACCTAAGACATGTTAGCTTAATGGGGTCAGTGGCTACAACACTGCCAGATGACCTTAAAAACATGGGGAAGCCAGGTAACAGTGAGCCTCAAATACCTAGCCAAAGAGTTTGGGTTTCGAGTGGGGCCTCGCCAAGATTCACAATTGTACGGATGATATAATGAAAGAAATATTTTTGAAGGTTTGGTGGGAGGAGTGAATAATGATATCCAACCTTTCTGAGCACTTAACCATGTACCAGGTGCAGTGTTAAGTGATGTAAGCATTATCTCATTTAACAGTACTGCAGTGGAGGAGCAGAGAATGGCTGGCTGTCTTGAGGAAGGCTAAGAAGCAATGGCAGGAGTACAGTGGGGAGGGAATGAGGAACTGGAGTCTCATGGTGGCTATATAAAGCACAACATGAAGAAATATGTAGACCCACTGGGGACAAAAAAGAGAAAGGAGTCACATGTTATTGATACCATAAGGCTAGAGAGCATGATTCCTTGATTAAGATAAGAACTCATAAAAAAGCCCTGGCTGGTGGCACAGTGCCCGGCCTGCGAACCCAAAGGTTGCTGGTTCAATTCCCAGCCAGAGCACATAATCAGGTTGCAAGCCAGGTCTCCAGCCAGGTCTGTGGCTGGAGGCAGGTGAAAGGCAACCATGGATTTCTCTCCCTCTCTGCCTCTCTCCCTTCCTCTCTCTCTGGAAATAATAAATAAAATCTTTTTTAAAAACTCATAAAAAGCAGAAATTGTGCCTAAGAGAATGTCCCACTCACAATTCCCTTTGCTTGTCAACCTTGATTTACTTCTTCAACCCCCTCTACTTGCTAGCTTTTCATGCATCTTTTTGTAAGACAGTTGGAAGGAATCCAGTTGAATATCCTGCATTTTTTTTGACAATGTACATGTGCTTAAAAACCCTTTACTTTTTTTCAGATGTTGATTTCCTCCACTTAGCCTAAGAATTGATATAGTTGCTCTTTTGATTTTTCAATTTGCACCATATCTTCAAGTACTAATTCTACAAAGTACCTATGAAAACTCCAGAGGCAAAAATGCTACAGAATTTATGTGAGACTTACTGAAAAAAAAAAAAAAAAAAACAACCCATTAAACTAAGATCATTCTTAACTTCCCAGAATGAAGAATAATTAAATTTTGACACCACAGTTTAGAAAGAGAGTGGGGAAAATGTTTTTCAGCTTGAGAGACATTTTGGGCTTCTCATTCCACAATAATTCTTTTATAGAAAAGTTATAAATGGCTGAAAATAGAGGGTTTTTTCCCTGAATATGACAGATCCTTTCTAAATGACAAGATGGGTCATAATTTTAATGAACATTGTGACACCCCCATCATTATCTTTGGATGTGAATGTGACCATGTGGTATGTAAAAACTGGAAAGTGGATAATTTCAGCCAGTGTATTCCTACATATCTGTCAACAGCTGTCAAAAATCTAAATGACTCAAACTAGATAAAATTAATTTTATGTTTAAAAAGAACCTCACTTGCATTTTCAAAACACCTTGAACTTGAAGCCATAAAGAAAAAATTACAGAACAACTATAGTAAAATATGCCATTGAAGTATAGCAATGGAGAAAGATGTGGGGTGGAGGGAATGGGATAACTTGGAATTCAGAACTACAAAAGTTAGAACTGATGCAATTGAGGGGCCAGGAAAGCCATTAATTGGCTGTATAAACACACAGAAAGTTATAGACATTGTTGAGGATAATCGGAATTGTCTGGGCAGGTGACTCCAAGAAATCGGTAACTGAATGATGAGTCTAAAAAATTACAAATAAAATATCTGAGTAATAAAAGTATGGAAATGATAATTCAGGAGGTCTCAAGTAGAAAAAACGAAAATCCATTTCAGGCACATGAGTTGAATAGGGAGAAAAAGAGTCAAGAGAAGGGTAAGTAGGATCTGCTGGATGTTTTGATAAAATTAAAGATAACATAGAAATGACACAGAAAAAGAAAACTTGCAAAACAAGTGAAGAACATGCTTTTTGGAAGCAACTAAGTGTCCAGCAATAGAGGAATGAAAAAAGAAGCGAGGCCTATGTACAATGGAATAAGACTCAGCCATAAAAAAGAACGAAATCTTGCCATCTATAACAACATAGATGAAGTTAGAGTGTATTGTGCTGAGTGAAATAAGTCTGACAGAGAGAGAAAAATACCAGATGATTTCACTTATATGTAGAATCTAAAAGCCTAAACAAATAAACAAGCAGAACAGAAACAGATTCATAGATACAGAGAACATTTTGATGATGCCAGATGGGAAAAGGGTGAGTGGATGGGTGAAAAAAGTGAACAGGTTAAGAAGTATAAATTGGTAATTACAGAATAGTCATTGGATGTAAAGCACAGCACAGGGAATATAGTCAATAATATTGTAATAACTGTGTATGGTGTCAGATGGGTATCACATTTATCAGACTGATCGCTTCACTAGGTATATAAACATCTGATCACAGGGTTGTACCACTGAAACTAATACAGCATTGCATGTCAACTGTAATTGAAAAATAAAAATCTTAAAAAATAAAGTTTAAAAAGGACATGCTTTTATTATAATATTAATCATACTATAATATACTAATTATTCATATATTTATCTCCCTATAGACTATGAACTTCTTTAGAAAGAGCATGGTGTGCTGATGATTACAACCTGCTTAATCTCTGCCCCTTCCCCAGCTCCAGTTGGCCCAGCACAGGATAGGTAGGCACTCAACAAATGTTTGGGGAATGGTTATTGCTAGAAATTATTTACAAGAGGACTGAATTACACTTACTGTAGCTAGTTATATTACTTTGCTAGGGCTGCCATAATCAACATGACAGATTGGGTGGCTTAAGACAGCAGGAATTTATTTTTCTACAGTTCTGGAGGCTAGAAGTCCAAGATCAAGGTGTTAGCAAATTTGCTTTCTTCTAAGGCCTCTCTCCTTGGCGTGAATGTGGTTGCTTTCTTGCTGTGTCCTCACATAGCCCTTTCTCTGTGAGGGCATCCTCAGTGTCTTTTCTTCTTCTTATAAGGACACTAGTCATATTGGATTAAGGTCCCACCCTAAGGTCTTTTAAAAACCTTGTCTGCAAACATGATTACACTCTGAGGTTCTGTGGGCTGAGACTTCAGCATATAAATTTTAGGGAGACATAAATTTAGTCCCTAACTAACATATATAGCTTATTTCATTCCATTGTCACCATAATATTAGTATCATGGTATTTTTCAGGAGAGGCAATTTGGATCTCAGAAAGGTTGAGTCACTTGTCAGTGGTCACACAGTGAGGAAGAGGCCACATGGGATTTAAACTTTGATATACTGACCTCAAAGCCCATGTTCTTTTATAACATGCTCCTGAAAATTAATGAAGTCCAAGTGAATTAAAGGAAAACTGGGCAAGTTAAGCTAACAGGTATAGTTCTATCATCATCATTACATTTAAAATGTAAAGGTAAGGGAAAGATTCTGTGGAATCCTCTTAGTCCACAGGACTAAGAGGAGACGAAGCTTCAGGGAAGGAAGGCAGTTTGGTCCCTAGGGGCTCCTTTCGTGTCTTGACACATTGTGGACTGGTCACGAAAACACTCCTGTTTTCAAGCCCATACACTGTCGACCAATAGTTATTGCCTGCACCTGCATTGGCTTTCGCTATAAAATTGCCGGTCACCAATGCGTTAATGAACAGATGGATGTAGTTTGCTACAGGAGCTAACTTCTGTTTGTATAAAATTGCTGGTCACCAATGTGTTGAAAGCTCCAGTTATGCTTCCTAAGAACTGCTCCCTCAGTCAGCATGAGGCCTATTCTTCCAGTCCCCGTAGGTGCAAGACTGGAAATCAAGGGCTTCTGAGAAGAGAAGCAAGCACACATTGAAGCCAGCCTCATATAGTGCAAAGCATGAAATGGAAATCTGTACAAAGACTAGAGCTTTATGTCTAGGAACCTATGTTTTGGGAGATTAAAAAAAACATGACTTGTTGCTGTTTTTGATTACTTCAATATGCTTTTAAAATCAAAGCAGATATTTTTCTATTAAATTCTGATTTGTTCCTGTTCATTTGAATAGAATTGCTGTAGAATTAAGTGGCAAAATTGCAGCATGTTTTCTTAAATAAAAAGAAGGTATGTGACTTTAAACATTCCACTGCAGCCCTGGCCAGTGTGGTTTACTTGGCTGGAGCTTCCTCATGTAGACCAAAGGGTTGTGGGCTCAATTCCCTGTTGGGTATATGTCTAGGATGCATGTGAGAGGGAACCAATGGATATTTCTCTCACATCAATGTCTCTCACTTCCCTCTCCTTTCCTCCTTTCCCCTCTCACAGCCTGTCCTGGGTGAGGATAAAAGTAAGTAAATAATTAATAAAAATAAATAAAAATAAATAATTCCAATGCAACCCAGTTGCTTCTCTTACTAAGGAAGTGGTGATATATTTTCCATTACTAGAGATTGAGGTGTCCACCATAACAGCAGGCCCTCTCTAGGCCTCCCCCATTTGATGGAGACTCATGAGAATCTCGTTTTAAACTGAGGCAGACAGAGAAGGTGGGTCTGACAGATCCTACCATGGCTGCCGCACATCACGAGTTCTCCATTATTTTCTGCATATTTCTCAGTTAGAACAACCCCTTCTGTGGCATCCTGTTCACGTGGAACAAGACGTCTTTAAGAGGAAAGTGTCCCTCAGAACTAGCTAATGGATCGGCTGGGGGAGGTTACAATGTTGGGCTACATGCAGTCCTGCAGCCCTCTGCAATGCTGTTGGCTGAGCCTATCACCTGGCACATGTTCCTGGGACTTCTCTGCTGGTTATTGGTGCTCATTACTTTCGATGGCTTCCCTTTCACTCCCCTCTCCCTCCACTAGACCCTCCCATTCGCTCAACAGTAAGCTTCCTAGAATGGAACTGGGAAGAACCCAAGAATTTTCCTAAAATTAATGGCACTACAGCTAAATGGAACTTACGCAACAGAGCTCTTTGGGGATGGATATACTCCCTTTTTAGTGAGGCAATTTGAAAAATTGGTAAATTCTAGTCATCTCTAAACCATGATTTTAATACCTTGCAAGTCATGACATACTGTCCTTATTGAAATGCAGTGAGCCCCCATTTTAAAGCCTGCTGCCATGGAGCAGTTCGGTCGCAGACAAGACCACACAGGGGAAGGCTTAAAGCTACTTGGAGACAAATGGTTTATGGTAAATGGAAGCAAAGAGGGGTTGCCTGAGGAGATACAGGTATGTTCTCAGTGTAATTCTGTACATGCCAACGTTTACTGAACATCCGCTAGCTCCAGGCCGTAGGCCACACTCCGGGCTTGGTGCTTACATAAATCATGCACAGTCCCTCGCTGGGAGGTGCGTGCGCTGAAATCAAGCTTTTTACTTTTCTCCTCAGATGACATTCTGATCACAAATATAGTGACATACTCACATATTATAAACTCAGAATTATCTACATCAGATCTTTGGCATAACTAGTGTGATCATGAGATTTGCTTTGCTCCCTATTTACAACTCTGCTTTGTAGTTCTTCAAATGATATGGGTCACCTTAGATGTTTAAAATGAACTTTTTCAAGTCCCAACACACGACTCCATTCTTAATTCATGAGCTCCATGAGAAATACGTATATATAGGTGTTTCTATGCGTTCAACAAATTTAAGATTATAATTTCTTTTTTTAAAGTTCAGATCTTACATTTAGGGAATCCAGGGTACAAATGGGGCCACTCTTTGCTCTTCCCGTCTTGTGAGAGAAAAGGATTATGCATGCCGCAGGGAGGGGGCTCTTCAGGGCCCAGAGCATCTTTGTTCTCTGCCCACACGTTCAGCTGTGGTTTCAACAGAGCTCAAATCCTGCCAATGACAAATAGAACTCATGTAATGAAATAATTACTGTGTCTGCACGCTCTACGGAGAAAAGGTGAAATGCTAGGCATCAGCAGACACCAAATCAGAATAAAAAGTGCTTCCACTGAAATTATGCGGTACATCCTGTTTCTTTTATAAATTTGTTATTGTATTTTTCCTATTAACATTTAACCCCCTTCTACCTCTCACCCGCCTGCAATCACCACACTGTTGTCCGTGCCCAGAAGTCCTTTGTCCTTCTTGCCTTCCTCCCTCTGCTCTCTACCCATCCCCCATAGCTGTCATCATCCTATTTCTTGTCATCATATCCCAGCTAAGACACTGTCTCACAGAAAAAAACAAAATGAATAGCAGGCTTAGACAGGGCATCTTAACAACAACCAAGAAAGCTACTTCATGAAGAAATTAAAGCTCCTCTTTACAGGCTCTGAAGAGGAGCTATTAATGTTTTTCTCTTTCTGACACACTTGTTCTCTTCTCAAGAGTTCATTTCAATCTGTCCTGCTACTGTCATTATTTTCATTCTTTGCCAAGAAAGATGGATGGTTTAAAAGTCACTTGGGACTGAAGTTAAAGATCTGTTTTCCCCCAAGTTTTTTCTCATTTGTCTCATGTTGTATTTTCTCTTCAGAAAGGTGCAAGTGGTGAACAGAATAAGAAAATGAATTAGAATTATTATTACAGCTTCACTTTTAAGTGAATAGCAGTATTAAAAGCCTATAGTGGCCTTTCTCAAGTGTACAAATTGTTTGCTGGCACTGGAATCATGTGGGAATTATTTTGTATAAAAGCTTCATTGAAAATCACTTTACATATCACACTGGTTTAAAGTGTACAATTCAATGGTTCTTAGCATATTCATAGAGTTACACAGCCATTGACACAATCAATTTTAGAACATTTTCATCATTCCCATAAGAAACTTCCTATCTCCATTTCTCTTTAATCTTCTCAGCTCAGGCAACAACTAATTTACCTTTTGTTTCTAAAGATTTGCTTATTTGGGACATTTTATATAAACTGAGTCTTAAAACAAGTGATCTTTTATGACCGTTCTTTCACTTAGCATAACGTTTTCAAGGTTTAACTATGTTATAGCATGTATCAGTACTTCATTTTTTAATTACTCAATAATCATCCATTGTTTACATGTACCATATATATTTTTATCCATTCATCAGTTAACAGACATTTGGATTGTTTTCACTTTGGGGCTATTAAGAATAATGCTGCCATAAACATTTATGTACAAGTTTTTTGTAGACATATTCTCAATTCTCTTGGGTACATTTCTAGAAATGGAATTGCTGGCTCATCTGTTAACCCTATGTTTAACCCTTTGAGAAATTTCTAGACTGTTTCCAAAGTAGCTGCACCATTTATATTCCCACCAGCAGCATGTGAGGACTGATTCCTCCAAATCTCTACCAACACTTGTGTCTATCTTTTTGAATATAGCTAGCCTAGTGGATGTGAAGTGCTTTCTCACTGGGATGTCCCTGATGGTTGGGGTTACTTAAAATGCACACTCTAGCCCTGGCTGGTGGTGCAGAGGATAAGGCACTGGCCTGTGAACCCAAAAATCACTGGCTCAATTCCACCACCAGGTTACATAACCAGGTTTGCAAGCCAGGTCTCCAGCCAGGTCTGTAGCTAGAGGCAGGTGAAAGGCAACCATACATGGATGTCTCTCTCCCTCTCTGCCTCTCTCCTTTCCCCTTTGTCTAAGAATAATAAATAAAATCTTAAAAATAATAATTAAAAAAAAATAAAATAAAATGCACACTTCTGGGCTACAACCTGACCCTGAATTAGAATCTATGAGTCTTAATTTTACTGAAACTCATATCACTTATTTGTTTGTCCTTAACAGGTATTTATTATCTCTCATCCTAGTTCCTGTGGGTCAGATATTTGGGAGAGGTTGGTTGGGTACTTCTGGTTTGGAATCTCATACAGTTCAGTTTGATATCAGTTAGGGCTGCAGAAACGTGAAGGCTTGACTAGGACCAGAAGATCTGCTCTAGGGCGTGCTTCCTGGGCCTGCAGGGCAAGCAGTCACATGGCCACTACACTCGGCAGTATTCCTCACCCTTGGTTTAATGCCTTCTGTTGCCATCTTAAAATTCTCAGTAACTCATCTTGGAACTGTGCTTTTGTAAATAAAATCCAATGGGACAAGGGGGCACATGTGACCTGGGGAGATGTGTGCAGTATTTTTGTCTGTGTTTCTTGGGGCTCTGCTTTCAGATGATTGGCAATCCCCACAAGCATAGAATTCTGAAGTGTGGGAGTTTGGTGAGACTCAAAGCAAGTACAAGGTAAGAGTGTTATGTTTGAAGGTGAAGGAGAGGCAGAAAGGAGGAATGATGCCAGCATGATGACCAAAGGCACATAGCACACAATGGGTCCCCTCCCTGGCCCCCTTCAAATCTCTACAAAAGCTACCAAACCTGCCAGATGCTTTGTGGAAATGAATCTTTTTGTGTGAAAATCAATGAAAGGGTTCTGTTTGGAGTATGGGTAGACATGGGGGAAGAGAGACCGTGCAAGTGGGCGTAGGCATGTATAAGGGATAGAGGGGCCTTATCATGGGGAGGATATTGTACTATTACCGGCCATAGAATGGGAGGTTTGGTGTTTGCAGCAACTTTGACATGGTCAAGGGTCATGGAAACCTCAGTTTACATTCAGGTTTTACTTATAGAGTCTGCATGTTGGATGTAACGTGTAGTTTCCTGATTCCAAATGAGCAATGCATAATTATCCTTTACCATCTATACAGAGGCATTCTTGTGGCGACAATTTTGTGAGACATATTTTGATCTTTATGAGGCTTGGGGATATGATACTCCTTTTCTAGATAGGAAGAATTAGAATATTCCATGTTCTGAAATAAATGTGTCACATTGCTTGAGTGTCCAGGAGATATCAGGACAGATTTGGGCCAGGGAGCACAAGGCTGAGCCTAACTGAAATCCATTGATCTCCCGAACTCCAGTGTTAGTTAAAACCCATCATCAAGAGACCGAGAGAAGGAAGAACACCTGGCTGAGGATGTGGAAGCTGCTGGGGGACTGGCATCAACATGGAACACTGGTCGTTGAGGAACATGAGGCAAAGGGGAGGAGGGAAGGGAATGTTCAAATCTCAGAGCCATTGCTGCAGGCTTTAGCATGGCCTGCCCTGCAGCCCACCAGTATTCTGCTAATTGGCAGAATTTCTTCATCGTTGTGCTGGCTGTATTGAAAACCCAGCGCAGCAGTAACCCTGCTTGTCCAATCACAGCCCCCACAGCACAGTGGCGCTTCAACCTTCATGGCCTTTATGCTGGACAGCAGGATACTATGTACAGCCAGGCCAGCAAGCACAGGGGTCAGTGATACAAAGGATCTCACCTCCATTCAGTAAAGCCTCATTTCGACAAGCCCCAGCTTTGCTGTTTCAAATGACCAGCAGAAAGAAAACCACGCCAGAGCTCTGAACCAGGAGCTTTTCTTCTTGCACACAAATTGAAACAATAAATTGCTGAGAAAGAAAACTGTTCTTGCAATTTATTTTCTACTTTCAAAGTCAGTATATTATTTGCTAGGAAGGAATATGTATTATTTTAACCTGTGCTACATTCAGGTTATATATTTGGTTTTACACATATTTTTACTTTAATTGTACATGCGCCTTGACTGATGGTCCCATATAATTCAACATGTACTTTGGCTTCCGGACTCATCTACCCACTGTTTCCTTAATTCTTCAGTTTGGATGCCTAAAAGGCACCTCAAACTAAACACATTGAAAACCAAACTTGTAATTTCCCACACAGTCTTGTTCCACCCGTCTGACCAAACTTGTCTTCACCTTATTAAAAGGCACCTCCCTTTATCCTGTTGCTCAGGTCAACACCTGTGCTCAACCCCTGCACCCTGCACTGACCTACGTTTTGTCTGAAAGGATCCTTGCATGATTTCCCCACTCAACGTTAAGTCACTCATGTCTCTGGTTGAATGTCAGCTTATTAGGCCTTCGGTGACCACGCTATGTTCGCTACCTTGTTGTTTTTCTCCTTTTAACTGTACTATATATTTTTTAGCATTATCACCATAGAAGAAGTTATATATCTTTTTATTTACTTCTTATCTGTGTTCACTTACTGAAATATAAGGTATTTGAGGATAGGGACTTTTTTTTTTTTGCTCATGGCTGTATATACAACACAGAAACGTACCTACACATAGTAGGTCCTCAATAAATATTTGTTGAATGAAGTAATGAACAAATAGGTAAAACAATTGTTTGAGTGACATTCCAAAAGACAATTATTCAGATGTTAGTGTTAATCTGCAAACACTTAAGTGCTTTAAAGAGATGCAACAAATGAAATTCAATGAGAATCTCTTTAGAGAAGACTTACATGCTGATTTCTTGGGGTGTTTTCTCTCTGGTTATTCTTAAGTCCAGCTAGAGAAAATGTACAATTTGAGTTAGACAGTTTTTGAACATTTAGTCTATGTGCAGTATCATGAGGAACATAAACATAATTAATGCAGGCCATTTTTTCAAAGATATTAGAATCTTATGCATTACTACAACAAATTAGTTCACAGTAGTGAAAATTGTCAAATGTCTGATTCTTCTATTAAACAAGTATAAATTATAGTCAAATAATTAATTTTTTGTTATATTAGAGATAAAATGTGTATCATAAATAATTTTTTAAATAAAATTTTATTTATTATTTTTAGGGAGAGAGGAAGGGAAAGAGGTAGAAAGGGAGAGAAACATCAATGTATGGTTGCCTTTCACCTGCCTCCTGCCACAGACCTGGCTGGAGACCTGGCTTGCAACCTGGTTATGTGCCCTGGCTGGGGAACCAAACCAGCAACCTTTGGGTTCGCAGGCTGGCACCTTATTCACTGTACCACCAGCCAGGGCCTTGTATCATAAATCATTTAAACAATACAGAAAGATATAAAAAAGAAAGCAACAGATCACCTCGAGTATCAACAGAAATAACCAATGTTACTGGGTGAACCTCTACACAGAAGAAATCATAGACATTATATAGGAAGAAGGAAACAAACCAGTTGCTAAAAACAAGATGGTGCTACACATGGTGTTTCAAAAATGAGACATGATTAATGTTTTTTTGATATAACAGAGTAAAAAGAAAATGAAGTGAAATGGAATTGCTAATTTTTATGAAATCCTTTCTTCAGTACTCAAGATACTGATCTCTAAAATATCCTTTAAGTGAGAAATTTCCCCATGTAGACCATTAAGATATTGTGTGCGGGTGCGCGTGTATTGTTGACAGTATCTCTGGGTGCCTTGCTACAAAGCACAGTAAATAACAATGCTTCTATCCTGCCCTCTAAACCTGTTAAATTTTACAATTCTAGTCTTCGTTAGTGTCTTTTCATAATTTCTCAAAACAGGTTCTTCACAGTTTTTGTTAAGAGTTCTTTCCAAGAATCTAACATTTTTCATTGCTATTTTAAATGTCATATAGTTTTAAAATAACAAGTTAGCTGATATTTAAGAATGCAATTAGTGCTTTTGTACGTTGATCTTACATATGCCTATTTTGCTTGCTTGATTTTCTTATCCTAATACATAAAGTAAACCATCAATCTTTAAATAATGAGCATTTTATTATTCCTTCCTAACCTTTGTACCTTTAATTTGTTATTCCTGTGTTATGGAACCCACAGGGCCTTCAATAAATGTTGAAACATGCACTGATAGCATCCTTATTTTGATCTTACTGTTAAAGGCAGTACTTCTAATATTTTTCCATTAAGGATAAATTTTCCTCTCAGTAGACTAGATCTATTTGTAAATTCAAGTCTATTTTATAATTGTTAATTTGAAATAACATTTATAGTAAATAAAAATAGGGATTGGTATATTTTTTAAAGAATGAAGTTTTCTCTAGGTATTTTAAAATAATCTTTACCACGATAAATGTTTTCTTCTATGCCTAAATTGCTAAGATATTTTTTTAACCTAAATAGGCATATTTTATCAAATGATTTTTTGTTTTTAAGAAATCAGTGTATTGCTTTTCTTAAATTCATTAATGTAGTGAATTATATTTATACTTTTTCTAATATATTACCATTCTTGGCATTCCTGGGATAAACTCAGTTATAGCTATCATGTACTAACTTCTTCATGTGCTACTGTTTTTTAGCTTGATAACATTTTGTTTAGGCTTTTTATATCTAATTTAACACATATAAATATTGCTATAAACAACCTATCAGTCTGTGTTTTACCGTTAGTATGTATTATTGGTTGACTATAGAATTTGTATGATGACAAATAGTGCTACTCAACAGATACTTTTGATGTTGATGATCAAATAAGAGAGAATAAACATCAGCATCATCAACATCAAATATATATATATATATATATATATATATATATATATATATCTTTCTATATTAAAAATGACATTTTTAACTATAGCTTAGAAGATAAGGGAAAGTCTTTTTAGATTAGATAATCCATGTTAGACCTTGTAACTACAGCAAGTTCACATTGCATGTCTGCAAATAATATCTATACAGCCAATAAAGAATAAAAATAGCCCTGGCTGGTGGCACAGTGGATAAGGAGCCAGCCTGCGAACCCAAAGATCGCTGGTTCCCCAGCCAGGGCACATAACCAGGTTGCAAGCCAGGTCTCCAGCCAGCTTCCATCTGGAGGCAGGTAAAAGGCAACCATATATTGATGTCTCTCTCCCTTTCTGCCTCTTTCCCTTCCTCTCTCTCAAAAAATAATATATAAAATCTTAAAAATATATATTTTCAAAACAGAATAATGTTTTAAGGTCCTGAAACACCAGTCAATGTTATTTGTGGGAATGGGGTGTTCTTATTCACAGAGTAGAATTTCTTAACTTTAAGTAGAATATCCTGTCTCTCAAAGAATGCATTTCACTGAGAGTCCCTAATGCTGCAGTGAAAATTCAAAGGGACAATATAATTGATGGTCCCCTGAATTCAGTCTGTCACTCGTTACTATAATAATTATACTTGTTCTTTTCCTCATAGTCCTGCCTTTCACCTTGCCTCAAACATCAAGATACATGTTTTCTTTTTTTTCAAACTGATTTTATATATGAACTACAAAGGAATTCAACTCATTTTAAAGCCTTTGTTATAGTGTTTCTATAACACTGGTCTTTCTTCACCTTTCTTTGATTTAATCATTATCTCAGGACTTAATATCATTGTTCTGTCATTATTTCTTGTACTATATAATAGTCCTTTATGACTTACTTTCACACACCAAGAAGTATGTGATAAATCAAAACTAGTACTACAAAATGATAAAGCAACTCCAAAACAACTGGGGGGGGGCAAATAAAATATGTAAGGCAGAAAAATAAATACACATCTACAAATAGCACAGTAATACAGTTTGTGGATTCAGATCTTTCTTTACAAGTAACAATGAGCCTGAAATTATGAAATAGCAAGAAAATTCAAAAGAAAAAATGAGCCATGAAATTTTATCCACTATACAAAGGGAGAATTTTTCACATTACTGCTCTCTGGTGTATCATGGTTACTTTCCAGCTTATATGAGAACTGCAGGGGCTAACAAGTGTTCTCCTGCTGCCACAATAAAGACTGAAGGGGAAGGTACAGCAAAAATGTGTCACAGGCTGTGACTTCGATGAAATAGCCGAAACCTAGAGATACCACCAAACATGGAACATGATGAAAATTTTTTAAGTTCTAGTACTGAAACAAAGGCTAAGAAACCAAAGAAAAGCCTTCAGATGTCATGCAAGGGTCAATTTTGTTCATGTCTGTGGTATATACCATGTGAAGGGACATGCCACATTTGTCCTGATCATAGGTGACTCATTTTTAAGAGTTTTGCACTGTACCTACCTAAGTATGTGATTCTTTATATGGTAACTACATTTCTGGATATTAATAATTCACATTTCTGTCACTGATCTGTTTCATTAGTCATTTATCCAATATATTTCTATATGCCTGAAGGGGAGAACAATGATAGTTATTACACAGAGTTGAAAGTAAAAATATAAAATTTTTCTAACATATAGAAGGCAGCCTTTGGCATTCAGCATAGTTTCCCAATAATCACTCACTTTAAGAAATCAATTAATATTGAAGTGGCTTCTTTTACTCTCTGCCCTTCTACACTAGCTTTGGGGTATTACTAAACTTTCACAGAGAGTCCCTTTCACATAGCAAAGGAAGGGACTTTCAAAGCAGTCCGCACATTTAAATTTACATTGGCCTTCTAAGTCCACAAGAAGCCATAGATTTTTAAGTGGGCCTTTATTGGTTTGTTCTGTGCCCTGTACAATTACCTTGGATTTTAATGAAATATTAGCACTCATAAAATGGTCAAAAGCACTTGACCTAGAAAGAATATGGAAAAGTCTAACTTTATATCTCTTATTGGTAATACACCTACAGTTAGGCTTTTCACTGAGAATAGATTATAAAGCCCAGGATTAAGATTCCTAATACTGTGATGCTGGGAAAGTCATATTCCTTTGATCATAGGTGCCACTCCTGGGCAGATGGGAGAATGAAGAAGAAGCCTGATTAACTGGAGTTACTGAATTATGCCAGAATGGAGTAAGGTTATTTTTTCCCTAAATAATTCATATTAAAGCCAAAAACAGAGATTAAGTTGAGTTATAGAAAAGCAAAAGAACATTATTTTCTTTTCGACAGATGTGTAATTGGTCAAAAAACTCAATACACATGACATTTTTCTTTTGACTTCTGTTTTTGTTATTTGTAACTGCATAACAATTACCCCCCAAAAAGTGGCAGCTTAAAACAACTACAAACATTTATTTCACACAGTTGCTATGGTACAGGAAGTCGAGAGTAGCTGACCCGGACCCTGGGTGGCTCTGGAACAGGTCTTGTCAGGCTGCTGTTATGGGAGGACTGAGATAGCAGCATCTGCAGGGCCCTAAGACAGGCCGCTCAACCACTGACAGGTCAGTCAGGGCTCATTGTTGGCAAGAGGCCTCAGTGCTTTCCTTTATGGGTTTTTCATAAAGCTGTTAGAAGTGTTTTCATGACATGGTATCTGACTACCTCCCGAGCAATTTCAGAAAGCACAAAGTGGAGGCCACATGTTTTTTATTGTCCACCCTCAGAACCCCTATGCCACCATTTCTGCACTATGATATTGGTAATAACTGTCAGGCTTAGTTAACAGGGGAGTGAAGACTGCTGCTGGACACCTTGGAGGACACGACCACAATGTGCAAACCAGAACTACACGTTGATTAGGATGCATTTCAGCAGTAACTATAAACATGGAAATAATATTTCAAAGAATGTATGTTTAGGTTGGCAAACCTCTGAGAACTCAGTTTTGCATTTTTTCCTTGTTGGCAAAGCATAAACCGATAAAAATAACAGGGTTTTCATGATACATAGTTTCTTCTTTCTGTTCCATGCTATAGAGCAAATGTCACCTTACCAGCCCTTACGTAATGCTAAATAAAGCACAGAGTCCTTGTTCAAAGTCACACAGCATGTTAGAGAAGAATAAGGCTTTGGCTGAAGTTATCTTATACACATGAGGCATTTCATCTACATTTTGTTACTACAATAATCACCGATAAAATACGAGAGATGAAAATAAACATCTGAATAAAAGGAAGAAATGTAATAGTTGCAACTGGTTGTCAGTATTATAAAATACAGACTTCTTTTTTCAAGTAAATTAAGTGGCAAAAAGAAGATAAATCAAGAGGAATAAAATACAGATGGATTTCCAACATGACCTTCTACCTCACTCCTTTAATTTTACAAATGAGGAAACTAAGGCCAGGCAAATGTAATTGACAGTTATATACTCAAAAGTAATTTTACAAGACTGGACTCTTTTCTCTTAATTAAATTTATATTTATACAATATCAAACAACAGGTGAAAATAATAAAAAAAAGTTAAGTCAAATCAGTTATTTATTATCACCTAAATAAATAATAAAAGTCATTGCTTGGTAGACTTCAACTCTTCATAATTTTTCAGAAACATAAATTTTGTCCAGCAATTTTGTATTGTATTATGAAGATGACACAAATCACTAAAATAAAAAAAAAAAAATCTTTCTTTCTAATTCTACAACTTTAACTTAGACTTTCAAATTAAAGAAAGCTTCTGGCACTCTTAAGAAGACATTGCTATAGAACAGTTTTTTTTCTTTTAAAAATGCTCATCTATAGGATACTTATTTCATGTAGAAAGCATTGATCATAGAAAATAATTTCACATTGCACCAAAAAATTTAGACCAGATAAAACTATTATCCTTTGGCTGAATGTCTCTTTAGTTGGCATTGTACAAGTGTGTTTTAGGAATTGTTTTCCAAACTGCAGTGTGACTCATTGCCTTCTTTCAACTCTGCATTGTCTGCTCCTCTATGGTGTGTAAAATTTTCTGATTGTCATCATTTTATTTTCCATGCCACATCACTCTAGAAAACATTCTTCCAAACAAACAATTGCTGTCAAAGGCAAAGGGATGCACAGTTTCTCTTTGAGATTCTAGTGAACGAAAATAACTCATAATAGTCTATGTCCTGGTTTAAAAATGTCGCTGCCTCATATGGAAACTGAATTAGCATATGCTAAATGGCAACTCTTAGTGGCTAGGACAAGGTAGAAGAGATCCTTGGACTAACTGATTAGAAAATGTGAAAACCAATCGGCTCTGTTGATGAAGAAACATAGTCATGATTCGCAGGCACCTGAATTTCTTAGTAAGATCGAACATTTACTGAATACTTACCACTGATCATGGAGAGTGTTATTATAAAGAGTTCAAAGTTGAGTTTGGGTTTTTAGGGCTCAGATTCTATTTCTCAGCACCTATCCTATCTTCCAATTTAAAAAAATGTATTAAACACAGAACACAGAAGAAAAACAGCCAAATATCTTAGAAAATACTCACTACTCAGGGCTCTTCTAGAACAGGCTTTGTAGCATGGTGAAGGTCAAGAGGGTTAAGTGACCTATACTCCAGGCCTATACTAACATCCACTAGCCTCCACCCTATTGGAAAGCCAATTTGAAACATACCCACCAGTGCCAGTGAAGGAAACAAGAATTTTAAAACTTCGCGTAATTGTCACCATTATCACCAATGCCTACGGCTTAGCTGCCAAGGTTCCCTCCACCCTTCCCTGGCCACTATCTGGACTGTTGAATAGATAGGAGGCTGTCACATGAGATGAATATGAGCAAAGAATAAAGAGCTCAGCTTCCTCTTATGCAGAAAGACCCTGGGCCAGCCTATATCTTGCAAGGCAAGTCAAAAGCCCTGTCCAGGTGCTCCTACTATTGGAGAACAGAGAAGAATGGCGGAAAGAAATTATGTGCCAGCACCCTACCTTGAGAAAACTGCAATCAGAAGCAGAAGATATTGGTCATTAATGCTTTTCTGCTCCCTATGCAATGACCCCACCTACTAGTGAACTGTAGAAAGTCAGGTCCAGACAAAGAAAAATCCTTCTCTCTGGTAAAGAAGTTGGGTTGTGGCCACTGATATTTCCTTCTGTGTTCCACTGATGAGGGAAAAGAAGGTTGAGAAGAAATTCTGTTTTCCTCTGGGTGGAGTCTAAAGCCAAGGCAGAAGGAGTCTCCTTTACTATTAGGCATCAGGGTACCTCTTAAGGAATTTGGAATCAGAAAGTTTAGATTTATACTAAAGGCCACCACCAGCACTACTACCACCACCATTGCCACTGCCACTTAGCTAGAAAAACATCAGCAGTTATTTATCACCTGGAAATCTCAATGCCCTTTTAAAAATGTGAGTGCCATTCCCTACTAGCTATGAGTGATGAAGGCATTCTCCCTGTAGGTTTGCCCAAGGAATTCTCTGGCTCAATCCTAAATAGGCCTGGCAGTCTCTCAGAGATCTCCCATCCCTGTGAGAAGAGGTAGGGTACAAAGGAAAGTATCCAGAATTAGTCTTCCAGCATGATGTCTGTGTGCCTGGGGTGAGACGTTGACTCCTGGGGCCCACTGACCAACATTTCTAAGTCCTTCTGGGATTTCCCATGATGGGCTGCAACCCCAATCCCTTAGCTGTGTCCCAGTTTCCCAGGTTGAAACTTCTATAGCTGTGGCATGACCCTTCCTCTGGCTTCAAGGAATGGCCTGTTTTTCCCTTCAAGTTGTGGACTTGATCTCACTGCAAAGACAATGATGCTGGCTGGCTAGCCATAACAGTGCATCCTCATCCTCTTCTGCCAGGAAATGTTAGGATCAGCCCTTGAGTGTCAACCCCAAGTTCACTGCACCCCTGGTTTTCTGTCATATGCACTGAGGGTTAGCTTCTTTGGGGACTAGCTGCTCACTGGGGTTGACGCTGTTGGCTCTAGCCCATTTTTCTAGCTTCCTGTCCTATTTCTACTGGTCTGCCGTTCAAGTCCCAACATGCCTCCTGTTTAAGGCTACAACCCTACACTCCTGAGAGGTTGACAGAAGTGCTCAGTCTTTAACACTGTAAACAACCCAACAGTCAGAGATGGACAGTGATGGTTTTAATTAGGTCGTACTCTCAACTGGAGTGCAGTATGGCTAAAAATTGTATAAAACTTGCTTTTAAAGAGGGCGGGATGTTTTCCTCTATCAGGAATAGAGAAATCTCAACAGCAGGTCTAGGCCTTCTTTCTACTTAGCCCTCCCAAGCAAAGATCTTTGTAACGAGTACCTATTACAACATCTCTATTGTTTCACTGATCACGTCATATTGTAACTACACATTTAAGGCTATTTCTCAATTTTGTTGCAAGTTTCAGAGAGGCTAGGACTGAGGAGGTCTTCAATCAATGTGTTGTAGATTGGGTACATGGATAGATGAATGGGCGAAGGAATAAATGCTACTGTTAGACTGGCGTATCATGGGATACAAAAAGAAAAGATCATTATATGTCCATCCCAAAGTATCATAACCCCTTGGGGGACCTTTGACAAGTCCCAACTTTTAGGGTAAGGTGTCAGTTCTGAGACACAGCCCTCCTGCCACCTTTTACATTTCTGAAATGGGGAGGTGTCTCGGCTCCAGTCAGCCAGGAGGCAGCTACAGTATGGGTGCCATGGTGCGCTCTGGCACCGGAAGTGGTAGGGTGGTACTGGTGGTTGGGAAGGGTGGAGGCTGGTGTTGGTGGCATGGAAGGAATGTATGGAGAGGGTGCAGGGTGGTTTTAAAGAAATGTGACATCATCAACTCTCCCGACAGCACAGAGGACAGCCGGATGTGAAAAATAACAGTATCTACCACTTTGAGTTGAAAAGTTTTCGGAAGAGACATCTGAAAGTAAAGAAGTTTTGGAAATGCCTTAAGCAATTTAATTGGCTTATGTTTATTTTTTTAAGGAATGCACAAGAGTGCTATATCATAATAATCTATGTCTAAATAACTCTAAAATGGCTCCTTCAAGAAGAAGAAAATAAAAGCTAAGTGAGAAAAACGTTATGCAAATTGAATTGATAGCACTTTTTCTTTCATAGCAATTGGTAAAATAATGGTTGCTCTTATAGTCAATGACATTATATAACATGAAATATGGGTATTTGCTGTAAAATTAATGGTTTATTTCCTCTTTGGGGAAACAAATGGGATTAGTAAATTGTAACAGTTCTCTCTTTTACTAAAGTAAAGGCACAGGAAGATCTGCGTGTACCTTTCTCAGACAGATGAATTTCACATTGTGGCAATAAACAGAACACAGATGCCTGCAAATTCCTGGGGGAGAAGTTTTTCTGTTCGAACTGAGGTTTTGTTGCTGTTTAATATTGCTGATGAAGAAAAGAGGGGGACCTGCCCAGGGAAGCCACATTAAAAACAGTCAGCACTGCCAATCAATTCCGCCCTCACCCCTCCCTGCCCCAAAACGGGTATAAGCAAGCCTGACCAAAAACCCCATTCTCACCTACCCTAACTTGGAGACAGATGTGAATTTGTTGCCAAAACCTCAGAAGAACGTGGTTAGTCCACATCCCAGACAAAGAAAATAAAAGGAACATAACAGTAACAAAGGGAGAATCTGGTGAGCAGATAGCTAAACCATCAAAGAGAAGTAAGAAATCATTTGGATAGTCACAGAGCCTCTGCTAAGTCTCTGTGGGTCCCAAGCTTTCCATTTTACGGATTATTTTAAAGAACCAAAATTAGACCTCATCCATGTGAACGCTAATCCTGATCTTGTGCCAAGGGCCACAAATACACAGAAAGGTGCCCATTCTACATCTACCAGAGGGGCATGTTTGTTACTGCTCCCCAGACAGGTAAGCCCACCCCCCCACCCATGACTTTGCACTCCTCACCCTCCACTTCCTCTGCAAAGCAGCCGGGCTGTAGTAGCCACAGGGATGTAAATGATACAGCCTTTGACAGTGGGCCATGGGCGGAGCATCTGACAGCATCAGGCTCTAGATGCTTTGCACCCCAGTTTCAGCCCATCCAAATGGAGGAAAGATATGACTAGATAAATAAATAAAAGCCTCCCTTCCATGTGGCTGTGTCCCAACATGAAATTACAGCGAGGTCTGTAATTCCCAGAAGTCATTTCAAGTCCTGCCTTTTTAAACTCTCCCGGTGGATTGTGAAAGACTGATTTACCACCTTTTTTGGCGAGGTGTCTTTGGAAGCTCTCACCCTAGTCTACCCGACGCTTAATAAGAAACTGATGTCCACCCTGGCTGGTGGCACAGTGGATAAGGTGCTGGCCTGCGAACCCAAAGGTTGCTGGTTCGATTCCCAGCCAGGGCACATAACCAGGTTGCAAGCCAGGTCCTCTAGCCAGGTCTGTAGCTGGAGGCAGATGAAAGGCAACCATACGTTGATGTCTCTCTCCCTCTCTGCCTCTCTCCCTTCCCTTCTCTCTGGAAATAATAAATAAAATCTTAAAAAAAAAAAAAAAATACTGATGTCCAAAGAGTTATGGGTTCATCTCTAAATTCTGTATTTGTTCCAAGAAGAAAAAAATAGCATTTGTTTTTGGGGGCTCAAAAAAGAAGAAGAAGAAGAAGAAAGAAAGAAAGAGGGAAAGAGAAAAGAAAGTATTTGCTATTCTGGGAGCACCAAGTCTCAGAGCTTCAAAACTTGCTCCAGCAGCATTCTTCCACCCCTGTAGTCCCTGTGGTGCTGGTGGCCTCTGCTCAGGTGCCCGGCTACTCTCCGTAATTGCTGAAACATGCAAGTTGGTTACATTAGAGAGAAGCAGCTACGCGTGCCCCTTAAAAGTTGAATCACCGTGTCTGTGCTTTAAACACAAACTGGGGTCCGCGGGGAGGCCGGCCCTGCCCCGGGCAGGCTGCACAGGCAGGCGGTGCTCCGAGCCAAGGGGAGGGCGTGTGGAGGCCGTGAGGTAGCGTCTCGTCTGGAGGAAATGAAATACTGCATGCGGAGGGCTTATTAAAAGCTTCATGCTTGAAAAATCCATAGCAAAGGCAAGTCTCGGGAAGTAGTTTCCCCCTTTTGCAGGTCCTGTTAACTTTGTCGTTGGAAATGCGAATGCAATTTTGACACTTGTATGGACTGAGCGGGGAATGTAGAAAAGCAGGAAGCCAGTTTGTATGGAAAAAACATGACTTGAGAACAAAACTACTCAAGTCAGCACTTTGACAGTGACTAAGGTGCAGCCTTCTCTTCTAGGGCTCTGCATCCCACGTTGTCCCAGCTCCAGTGAAAAATTCAAAATTCAAAACAAAACCAACAACACAGTGCTTGCAGAGCCATGGTTCTCCTTCTGAGCTGCTCTGACTTAACGACTCCAGAAATATTGCCAAGGTACTTCAGGGCATCTCACTCCTGACGGCAGCCGGACAGCCTACTATGTGCCCCAAAGTACACTTTGAAAAACGCAGCTGAGTTTTTTCTTTTCATTTTAAAATTAAAATTTATGTTGAGAAGTTTTGAGTGTAAGTAATTCACCTGGTACACAATTTAAAAGGTGCGAATAATGCATGTTGAAAGGTCGGTCTCTCCAACCTTCTCCCAGGTGATCTCACCCCCTTTCCTAGAGGCAACCCTGGGTACCTTTCTTCCAGATCCTTCCAGAGGGCTATGACATAGGCAAGCATACCCAACATGGAACCTTTGATTTTGTTTTTATATGGGCTTTTGGGGTGGTACAGTCAAAGAGGCTCTCTCTCTCTCTCTCTCTCTCTCTCTCTCTCTCTCTCTCTATATATATATATATATATATATTCATATATATAACGAATTTGATAAAATGGACACCTATTTTAAAGAACATGATGAAATAGACTGTTTGCCTTCAAGTGGATGCTTTTGAAGTAGTCTGTTATGAAATGACTCCCCAACTTAAACATGCTTTTTAATGTATAGCTATGTCCACACCAGATGCGTTCCAATGGGAAAACTCCTCTCCCTTTTCTTATTTTTCATGGGATTGTGTCTTCCATCAGCAGGGCTTTCTCTTTGAACCTACTTCATTACCATCTTACTGCAATCACGTGGATGTTTACCATTTCAGCTTCAAAACAATTTTTCAAGTAGGTTTTCAAGTTTATCTAGATGGTGATGGCAAAAAATCATACACTTCTAAAATTGGCCAATAGAAATCAAATCCCTTACTCTGGCCACCCACTGATTACTGGCAAGAGCGACAGAGCAGGAGTTACGTTGTGGAAAAAGCACTTGCCTGGAACTTAAGTGGATTCTGATCTCTTCATTCTAACCTGGTTGGCATCCGGATCTCTGCCAAGTCTTCAGATCTCTCCAGCTTCTGATTTCCTTTTACTTTTCTTTGTAAATGAGGGGAAATCATAATTAGAGATTTCCTGCCTAAACATTGTTTCTTGTCTGACCCTTTCTAGTGTTTTGCCCATAGTCAAACTAGTCAGTGCAACAGGCTTATCTCTCAAGTCAAAATGAAAAAGATGAGCACAACCAGGCTGAAGTCTTGTAGGTGTTATTAACTGAATACCTGTATCCCCCCTAAAAGCCAGATACTGAAGTCCTAACCCCTAGTGCGATGGCATTTGCAAGTGAGCATTTGGAGGGTAATTAGGTTTAGACAAGGGCATGAGGGTAGAGCTCACAGGTGGCATTAGTGCCCTAATAAGAAGAGGAAGAGACCAGTTTGCTCTCCCTCTCTCCAGTCTGTGAGGACACAGCGAGAAAGCACCAATATGCAAACCAGAAGTGGGTTCTCATTGGAACCCAACCATGCCGGAACCCCAAGCTTACCAGCCTCCAGAACTCTGAAAGACACTTCTGTTATCCAAGCCACGCAGTCTATGGTATTCTGTTATAACAGCCTAAGCTAAGACACTGGGAATTTACTAATTTCTAGACAGCAAATAGCTGAACAACTCAATGAATACAGTTAAAACTGATGTGAATTCCTTTTTGTTTCATTCAGACACATGGGCCCTTTTAGCATTAGTGCCTTAGATGTGCATGCTTCATCCTGAATCTTCGGCAGGCCCTGTTCTTGGTACACATGTGGCCACTGGGTGCATTTCCAGCTCCCGAGTCCTGCCACTGAGCTCAGTGGAAACTAAGAGGTGGAGCATCTACCCAAACCTACCTCACCAACCAGCCTGCACTGTGTGAAGCCCTAAGTCAAAACGGGACAGTAGGTTTGGAGACTGAAACTGAGACACATGTGGAGCATTTTTCCCAGGGATTAGACCACAGTCAGGAACCACAAACCTGGCCTTCTTAAGGAGTGGAGTAAGATGTGGAAATCAAGTAGGAAGCAGCATATACAGTATTTTGTTCTTCTAATTGTTACACTCTGAATGTCTGCTTCACTCAACAAATTTGTACCAAGGGCCGATTACGTGCCAAGCATTGTTCTAGATACCACCCATAGAGTGGTGAAGAGATCTGTCTACCAAAAAATAAAACATAAAAATCCCTGCCCTTCCAGAGCTCCTCAGCCTAGCCAGTGTCTTAATGAACTCCTTCACATTTAACATGAGGATACTGGTATCCAATTCTCGTTACAGCTATACTTGTATTTTGTACATCAGGATCTGTAATGTTTCCACCCTCTTTTTCAAATACAAATAGGTCTTTCATTCTTTGTCTAAATAAGTTGATTCTAATAGTCAAAATCCTATAGATTTATGTTATCATTACTATGTAAATGTCAATGACTGCAGGGCCAAGTAATATGCTAGAATTATATTTTTATCTTTTAAAAGGTCTAATAGTATAACCCCTGAGCCATTTAAAGGAAAATATCTAGATCCTAATCATTTGAGTCAAATGAATTATCTATCTGTTCTTATACAAAATCAGTAGAGTGCTTAAAATTGTGATATGCCATATCAGGAAAAAAGTGACGTTTTACTTTATTTCATACTTTCTAAAGTATATTTTCTCACATACGTTTCTTGTTTTTCTTAATGTAATTGCTTTCTTTCTTTTTTTTTTCCCTGGTTGATAGCAGATCATGCAGCTTCATTTTATCCTCAGGCTTGTGTAGATTATCAATCACACTCTCCAGGGCATGCAGTCCCCCACCTGCCTCAGTTTCTCTTCCCTGAATTTGGCATTGTTTTGCTCCAGTCAGGAGCTGGGGCCTGTTGCATAGGTTTTATCCTCATCTATTCACTATCTTCCTGGAGTCCACTGTTTCCTGGGTCCTAGGTGTTCCACTTCCTTGATTGTTCCACCCTTGTCTTGTTAAGGGTCATCCCCGAATAACTTCCTAAGAAAGGATCTTAGGGGACCCTGAGATATGCGCATCTAAAAAAAATGTCCTTTCTTTTGCTTTCTTACTCACTGGACAGTTTGGCCAAGTATAGAATTCTGGACTAAATAGAGAAGTGAAAAGGCAAGCTACATAAGCTACACTAAGAAAAATATCTGGGGGAAAAAAGCAGGGTCCAGAACTTATAAAGAACTTCTAAAAGTCAATAAGACAAAGACAATCCAATTTTTAAAAATAGGCCAACATTTACATAGGAGCTTTGCAACCAACAACAGCAACAACAATGGCTAAGAGGTGTGTGAAAAGTTCCCCCAAATAAAATTAAACTGTGAGATAACAGCACCCATTGACCAAAATGGCTTAAACCTGAAAGATTTATAACACCAAGTACTAATGAAGACATAGAGCAACTAGAACTTCAGAATCCTTGCTGATGAGAGGGTAAAACGCTTTGAAATACCGGATAGCAGTTTCTAATAAATTTAAACATACACCTACCTATGATCGACCCAGCAGTTCAAATCCTGGGTATATACCCCAAAGTAGCAGTATAACAATTTCCAACTTTTGTGTAAGAGTGTTTGTAGTAGCTGTGTTAATAACAACTTCCAACTAGAAATAACCCAGTGCCCATCAAAAGGAGAAAGGGTAAACAAATCATGCTATAACCCTGCAATGAAATACTTCTGAACAACAGGAACGAATGAACTGCTGCTATATCCAACAACTTGGAAGGCTCAAACAATGATATTGACCAAAAGAAGCTAGACATAAGAAGTATATACTATATGGTTAAATTTATATAAGGTTCAGAAGAGGGAAAACACATCTATGGGGATAGAAGTCAGATAGTAATTATTTGAGGGAGGAGAGTATGTAATGCTTATGGCCTAGAAAGGGCATGAGGGAACTTTCAGGAGGGGTGGAAAATAGTGTGTATATCTTGACTTGAATGGTGTAACACATGAATTCTTCAGACTCTACACTTAAGATTTGTGCTCACCATGGTCATTAAACCTCAATTTTATAAAAAGAAAGATATCTATAGTGAAAATTGTCTTCTTTCAGTATTTGGAAAGCTTTTCCTTCTTGTCTTTAAACATCCACAGGTGATGGTAAGAAGTCAGGCACCAGTCTGATTCTCATTCCTGGAAGCCTAAGAACTTTTCTTACATTTTTGTATCCTGAAATTCCATGAGGATGTCTCTAAATAGAAATCTTTTTTACCCCCATTTGTCCCCTTTGCCCCCCAGTATGTCTTTTCCATTTGAACATTTGTGTCTATCTTTATTTCTGAGACTTTTTTCTATTAACTTTTAGAAGAAGTTTTACTCTTCCTTTTTATTGCGATCTACTAGTTTTGAACCTCCATGAGTGAGAAGATGGTCTTCTTAAATTAAGCCTCTATGCCTCTTACTTTCTTTCATCTTTATCTTCTCTTTGTCTTTTTGCTCCATGTTTTGTAGATTTCCTTTGCTTTATCTTACAGCTATTATACTTAATTTCTGAGCACTCTCACTTGTTCTGTGCTCCTGTTTCACAGCAATTTGATTTTATTTTACAGATACAATATCTTTTCAAATCTACCATAGGATTTTATAACAGTTCTCTTCTGTGTTCTGAATTATGTCTATTTTCCCTAGTAATTGGGGCCTTTCTCTTTCATGTTACTTGTTTTCCTCCTATGTTTGATCCTCCTTGAAAGATACATATTAATAATGAAGGTATGTCTTCCCTCCTCTACTCAATAGGAAGGTTTGTTTCATCAACAGATCTCTTCTTGCCTGGGGCCAGGTGGGGGTCTTCCTGGAAGATCTGTGATTAAGGTCAGGGGAAGGTTGAAAGGCCAGCTTTATGGTAAGTGAACACAGAGACCTCCCTGACAGTTTAGGGCTATCCAAATGTCAGAATGAGAGACATCTTCTGCTGAGAAGTCAAAACAAAACTGTCAGAAGAGGTCAGGGATTCCCCTGGTTATACTTACTGTCTTTAGAGAAGGATTCTGGGGTCTGGGAGAAAGGGGGCTGCCAGGCACTGACCTTCATACAACTGTCCCCTGTCCCCTGTTTTACGTCTTCTGCTCATCCCTTCTTTCTTACCATTCTTATGCCTTCAAGCCTTCAGCTCCTCGAGGCAGATGGAGCGTTACATACTCTCCCTCCACTGCAGACCCTCACCCGTAGCACATACTGGACTGTGCATTTTATACTGTTTAACTATCTACATGCCTCCAGCCACCTCCCATCTTCTAAAAAATTCTTGAAACTCCTTCTCTACTAGTGTTCTCCTCCCCGTTCTTTTAAAAACATTAAAAAAAACAAAACACTTCAGTGTAGCTTCTAAAGGGAAGGAGGTGTTCAATTTCTCTTGTATTGAAAGGTACATTCTTTTCCTTTTTGTTTCCCCAAAGCAAATTAATCTACCTAGAAAAACTGGTATGATGTCAAATATCGTAAGATTAAGCCTATAATCAAACAAAATTCACTTAGGTATCAAATGATCCTACAGAGCAGATGATTCCCAAATCTCTATTCTACTGCCTTGCCATGTTTCCAAGTGCCAGCTGGTCATTTCCAATTCTTTACCTCATCCACATAAGCCCAAACCCATTCTCCACAGCCTCCCTCCCCAGGCAGATCCCCTTGGTCTTTCTACAGGTTCCATCCACATCCATATAAGCTGAACATTTCACACAAGTCTGACTTTTCTTTGCTCCGTTCCTTTATAATTAATTGAGGGCTCCAAGTCTCTCAGTTATTTCTATCTAGTTTATTCTATGTTTGGAGCGAATTCTCTCCCTCAGCTCAGCCAGGCCTGGAAAATGAAGGAAACTAAAGGTAACCTGGGCATGGGCTCCATGACTGCTGGAGGGGCAAAGGGAACTCAGCAGTTGACACCCCATGATATCTTTTCCCATCACAAAGCTTGGCCCCACAGGAAAAGGGTGTGATTAAACATTTAAAGAAACTAAATTGTATTTGTCACAGAGAAGGATTTAAAAACATGTTTAAGGGTTGAATGTCAAATGCATATATTCTTATACCTCAAATTAGTTTTAAGTCCAGTAAACCGACTCCAATTTCTCCTACTCTGCAGCCAGTCTGATCGAGCCCCAACTTCTCATTCCTTACTTCACGTAAATAGGACACTACAAGTGCATAGGGTACCTGAACCATTAGAAAAGGACAGGATCTTCTGAAAACTGAAGTATACATGGGGATAAATCACCCTCAGGCTCCCTCAGATGGTGTTAGTGCTGGTCTGGTGTTTGCACATTCATCTTTAATTAGAAACGTATAAACTATTATCAGGCTGAACTGTTGATAAACTTAGTTCAAGAATTTAAGGTTTTTCTGCTTTAGCTCACACTCATATCTCTACTGATATATGATTGTAAGGTTTACACTCAGATACTTGGAAAATTCAACGTACCATTAAGTTGTTACATGTGTGTCTCTTGGGTAGAAGTAAACTGATTAGAGAGCAATCATGAGGTCTGCTGGGAGGGCTTGGTGGGGGTGGGGGGAAGCAAGAGAGGCGTGGTAATGGGAGGAATGGGGGTATTTATATTCAATGAGGTTTTGATGTAAAACAGAAAGGCAATCACAGATGGTGTCTGATTACAGCTGGATTACTGCCAACAACTCACAGGTAAATACTGCAAAACGAAATGTGGCACCCATGGGAACCTCGTTCTCCAAGCTCACTGCCCTTCAAGGGCTTGGGATTATGCCCTCTGACACTGTTGTATTTCATTTTAAGAAACCAAATCATACCAAAACTTGAATGTATTAAATAGGTACATCAGCCAGAACATATTTCTATCCCAGGAGAAGCCTTCGTTTGTAAAGTGATTTTACAAAGTAGTAGATCCATGTAAACTTAAATTTTTATTTATTTACAAAATTCATTTTCCTTGTTGTTTTCAGTTCATTCATGGAACCACTCATAAATGCTTCCTAATGACCACTATATTAACATTTACAAAAACACATCAGTTAATGTACAACAAGTTAATGTACAACAAGACTAATACAAATCAGAACAGGGCAAGATCTCGATTGAACATGGTGGCCTTTTGTTTGCACCTATTAAGGTGACAGTGACTCACTTGATTTTTGCTCAGCAGAGGGTGTTGACTGGCTGCTGGTGTCCTAAGTTTATCAATGGCATCACAGCTCTAGCACGGCATCTTGGTGGTCTGTGATTCTCCAGCTTTAGAATATCTCCACAAGGGCCCTGACAACCTGATGAAATTTGAAAATACCTACACAACGAGTCTAGGTATTGTCCATTGTACATCAGTGTAATAAAATCAGCTGCTTTCTCTGTTGGAACATGATCGACTTAAACTAAATAGTCTCAGCCTGCAGCACACTGGGGTTCTTAGTGAAAAGATAGGCTATTCACTGCAAAACTGAAGCCCAGAGTTCTAAGATGCTCACCCAAATTCATGGGAGCCCTAAGCAACAGTAACAGTAATAAAATTCCCTTTCATCTCTTTTTTTCCTTTCTTTTTTTAAATTTACTATTTTATTTAAATTTTCCCCTTTCATTTCTGTGACAAGAAAAATCACACTGCTACCATGTGTAGGGGAATTACCATTAATCCATGGAAGACTTTTCTAAAAGGTCTAGCAATCAAGGGCCAGGACCAGACAGCCTGGGTTTGAATCCCAACTCTGTGTCTCACAAGCAGGTGTGTTTTGGGCATTACTTAACCTTACTGTGCTTCAGTTTACTTTATCTGTAAAACGGACAGAAAAATTGTACCTATGTCGTATGGTCATTTGAGGCTTAAATAAGTGAAAAAAATAAAGTACCTGAGAGAGCCTGGCACAGCAGTAGTGCTGTGTAAGTGTTTCAACCATGATTATGATAGGTAAGTACTCTAGGGCAGGTACTTTACCTTAGTGATTTCAGTCAATCCCTCTAGGTAGATGGTGAATATCATTACCTCTATTTTCCTTGATGAAAAAAATGGATTTCAGAGGAGACAACTATTTTTCCAAGACCACATAGTGAGTATATGGTTGAGCTGTAATTTATACTTGTCTTTCTAATCCTAAAATGTCCCTTCATACTCATAAAGAGAAAACAGTAAACTAGCTAGTTGGTGGACTTCCTTACTTTTCAACTAGTGGTCTTAGTGCTCCATGAGAAGGTCTTGGCTAGACCAAGACAGTCACCTCAAAGATGCTTCATCTGCTTCTGTCTCCTTTCCATCAAGTGTCCAGTGCAGTCAGCCAGCATGGGGCAGCCGGGGACAGATGTGATGATCAGAGGGCCCTGTTTCTGACCACTTTCTACTTACTGTTATCACAGAGGCTCCCTGCCATGGTTACCAGTCCGGGTGTGGGCTCTGCTTGCTCTTTCCCTTTCAAAATCTTTTAATTTTTTCATGCTCTCTTTAATATTTTATTGTTTCTTGTGGATGAAAAGAGAAAAGCTTGCTCTGAAAAATATATAACTACTGCTTCCACAGAGAAGATTCGTCCTGGAGCAGTGTTCACGGCCAGCGCAGCCAGCTTCTGATATCTACAGAAACCAGATTTTGCTATTTGTTCTCTGAAGAGTGGAGGGTACATTTTTAATAAAGCTCTGGTTGTGATAAATTGCTAGCTCAAAAATAGCAGGCGGTGGCTGGGCAAGTGCAGTGGCCTAGGAGCCATCAGGGTGAGTAATCTGCCTATATAAACAGGGGTGGTGAGGAAGTCTTTTGTGAGGCTGAGCTCATTTTAACTGGGTGACTTCATTTCCCATTATAACGTCTGACCTCAGCGAAGGTGATTTGCTTGCAGCCCAGGTCTGGTCAATGCTGGCACAAACCTACCCATTCTAAACCTCAAATCAAAATCAGAAGGACAGATATTCTCCATCAGGGTGTAGTGTGTTTAAACATAGCATTAACATAGCTTGCACATATTTATTTGTGACTAGGCTCAGACCTTGGGAAACCTTCTGGTTTAATTTCTCATATGCAGTGACTGAATACAGAGGAACTTTAATGACTAATAGGAGCATATATACTGAAACCAAAAGCAACCGCTTGCTGTAGTAGCTGGGGCTGCTTAACTATGACCTGGAGCAAGGAAGAGCTCGGAGGAGCTAAGTAGCCCACATAGAAAGACGCGGCAATGCTGTCATCTTACCTGTCTCTGAGTTCACCCACTGTGCACTCAGTTCAGCTCTCCACTATGATGGGAGCAGGTGGTCTCAAAAAGGGGTCCTTAGGTTAAGTAGCTTTTGACTTAACTACTCCCTGAGCCTCCTGAAGTCTGAGTGACATCCTCTGAGGACCCCTTCACGTGGAGGAGGGAAGAGGTCTCCATATACCGAGAATGGATCAAGGACAAGGGACAAGTGGCATAGCTACAGAATGTCCACCACAGGGCATTACCTGAGCAGGCAGCCAACGGAAATGCATGAGGGTGTTGTCCTCCCTTTTAGGGGCTCTGTTGATGGAAGCATAAGCTCTTTCTAGCTAGGGGACCTGATATACAGGAGAATATGAACACGGGTTCTAGTTCAATCCTCTGTGCTCCTCCTGCCCCCACCCCTGGATTGGTTGGAACTCTGGGACCGCTATAGGGATGCAATCCCACTGCAGTGCAAAAGGCTGAAAGAGGCTTGTCAGTTCCTGGCTCTATAAAAGGAGGATGTGCTATGTATTTTCTTTTGGCCTTTAATCTACTCTCCACCTTCTCCCCTCTGCCCTGTGTCCTAGGAGATTAAAACTTTATGGATCTCATCAATAGGTTCCCTTGCCCTCTAGCGTCCAATTGGTTCCAGTCAGTAGGAAGCACCAACAAAAGAAAAGGACAGGAGATAAGTAACATGGGGGTATTTATTTCCTGAGTCCTTCCCTATGGAGTCACTGAAGTTTGGCTACATGTTTCTTCAAGCAATGGCACAGTTCCTGTTTGATTCATCTTGTAGGGATAGGAATTAGCCTGAGAAAGGGCACTTTCTGACTCTTCCTCTGTGACTAGAAAACAGGTAGCAAGGATGTGTGGATGGAGTTGCGGGTAGGCATGGCAAGAAAGAGTTTTCACATGATAGCATCCTTTCATTGTGTGTGTGAAGGAAGGAGATAGATGCATTTCTAATGCACAAGAGGACAAAGTAGCAGAGAAAAGCCTTGAGGGGTGTGAAAAAAGTTGGAGAGATTTGACTCAGAAAATGTGTAAATTCAAGGCATTTTCAAAGACTACATGGAATTAGAGACCACACATTTTTAGTGGTGCAGGGATTCTTGTGCAGCACTGACAACCCCGCAAATGGAAGCAGAAAAGGTGATCTGCAGCAGTTCTGTAAAATCCTGGGCACAGGAAATAAAAGAAAGACATTGATATTTGAAGACATTAGGGAGAACCAAGATGGTGGAGGAGTAAGTGGAGCTACACCAATCTCCTCCCAACACCAAACTGGAATTACAACTTAATTGGGGAGAAATCATCCAGAATAACCAACAGAACATCAACTGGAGAGAAGCCTTATTACCACGGACAAAACAGAAGGCCGATTCATCACAACGTGACCTGTGCAGGGATGCGAGAGGCTGACAGGGCTCCCACGGGCATCAGCTGAAGGGACAGAGAAACATCTCAGCAGCAGGGGCTCCACCTGAGAAGGGTGGGATCTAAACCCCCAACTGGGCTCCCCAGCCTACAGCAACACAGCTGAGAGTAAACAGCACCCAGCTGTGAAAAGCAAAAAGCCACCAGGTTTGGCTGGCTTGATGGAGAGACCAAGTTCTTAAAGGGACCATGCATGAAAATACAGCAGCACCCACCTACCCTGGGCTCCAGCAGAGAAAGGGCCGAGTGGACCAGAGACACTTAAAGAGGGTTTAGATCAGTGGCTTTAGAGAGAGAGTTGAGGGAGCAGCCCGTGAGTCCAGTGCTGACCCATCCCCCATACAGTTGGCAGACCACTCTTCCCCAAAGGGCAGGAGCCTGAGGAGAAGCCACAGTCCCACCCATAGAAATTAACCCACCCCATCCAGCAGTGTCTAAACCTGACCTCAGATTGGATTGATTGGATTGACAACTGAATTCATCTGCCCCATCCAGAGGTACCTAAAACTGAGCACTGATCACAGGTTGATTGGATTAACAATTATAGACAGACAAAAACAGTGGCTCTCTGGTAGTCTCCAACTGTCTGACTAGGCCCAGACTGGGACATGAGCTGATATCACCAACAATAGATCCAGGAAGTATACCACAGAAGGTCACACCACTTCTATACCACAGAAGGTCACAGCACTAAGACAGTCAGACAAAGCAGACCAATCTAAGAAGCAGAAACAAACAAGAGTCACCTAAAATGGGGAGGCAAAGAAATAAACCCTCAGCAAATGGAAAGGAGGAATCCCCAGGAAGAGTGCAAAATGAAATAGAGGCAAGCACCCTTTCAGATATGGAATTCAAAATAATGATGATACAGAAGCTCAATGAGCTCAGCAAGTTCAAAGAAAACTACAACTTCAGGGAACTACAAAGAACTCCAGGAAAGTTACAAGGGAACTTACTGAGAACTACACCAGCATTAAAAAGGACCTAGAAACCATCAATAAAAGCTGGTAGGAGATGAAGAATACCATTTCTGAATTGAAGAACACAGTAGAAGGAATCAAAAGCAGGCTAGAGAAAGCAGAGGATCTGATCAGTGAGCTGGAGGTCAATGTAGAAAAAAATTCCCAGGCAGTGCAACAAAATGAAAAAAGACTGAAAAAGAATGAAGAGGTTTTAAGAGAACTGCAGGATAACATGAAACGTAATAACATCCATATCATAGGGATACCAGAAGCAGAAGAGGAGGAGCAGGGGATAGAAAACTTCTTTGAAAAAGTAATGACAGAAAACTTCCCTAACTTGAGGAGAGAAAATGTCATGCAAACTCAGGAAGCACAGAGGGTCTAAAGGAAGATGAACCCAAACAGCCCCAGTCCAAGACACATCATAATGAAAATGGCAAATTTCAAAGACAAGGAGAGAATCCTAAAAGCAGCAAGAGAGAAACAGCTAATAACACACTAGGGGGCTCCAATAAGGTTATTAGCTGATTTCTCAACAGAAACACAATAAGCCAGAAGGGAATGGCAAAAAATATTTCAAGCAATGAAAACAAAGGCCTGCAACCAAGAATACTCTACCCAGCAAGGGTCTCATTCAAAATGGAAGGTGAAATAAGGAGCTTCCCAGACAAAAGAAGACTAAAAGAATACATCTCCACCAAACCAGCATTGCAAGAGATGCTAAAGGGTTTACTTTAAGAAGATGAAGAAACAGAGACAGACAGGAACACAGGTACACCTGTGTGCACCAATCAAAAGACATCAGGCAGCTGAATGGATAAGAACCAACTTTAACTTATGAATGCTTTAAAGTGACCTTGTTATAAATAGATTTTACTAAATAAAATACAAGTTTGTATATTACTTGTATCTGCATTCCTGTAGGTTAAGTTTTCTCAGATTGGAATCATTTCACAATATGGGAAAAACCAGGTTACTTGCAATAACTCAGAAAAATCTAATGCAGTTAAGGAAGAAGAAAAAAGTAAGAAAATGTGGATGTATATTACATAGAAGACATACTAGCTTTCTTATTCACTGTTACAAAATATGTGCTTATTTGTGGGTGTATAATATATAGATTTTGTCAGCAATTTATGTTTTAAATCGCAACCAATTGGTCATGGGTGTGTTGTGAAATCAGTCAATCTTCAGGTTAGAAAAGATGGTGATAATGAAGACCAATTTGGATGGAAGTTGAAAACTACTAAACTATATGATTCATGTACATAGACAATATATATTCTCATATTAGCATGTAAGTTAGATGAGATTCCTTTCAAGTAAATCATGGAAACATACATTCAAGTTATGAAGGCCCCTAAACTGGGGATGCTTGGGAAAATGAATTAATGCTATAGCAAACTTTATTTTTGAAACCTGAACATACCTATTCTCTACCTCAACAGACTCTTAAATAGTTTAGGGGTTAGTTTAGGACCATATAGGAAGTCAATCACACATTCAAAAAATAGCTAGAATACTATTCTACAAAATTATTTAAATCCTAGGGACTTTTATGTTTTACCTCCACTTAATAGATAAAATAATTTCTACTCTGGGGACCGGTTGGGCACTGCAAGTGCCATTATTTCTGAAGTCTTCAACTTGTAAAACACATGTAAAGGAAAAACAGAGTATTGAAAGAATTAAGACCTGTGCAAAGCCTAAATAAATAAATAAATCTACTCTTTAAGATGGAAAACTCCAAAAAGAGTAAGTTGTAGTTCCAGTAGCTTAAAATAAAGTTGAGTTGTACTATTGGAGGGGGGAGGATCTGACTAAAAACCCACATTCATTTTTTACTATGGGTTTGGCACTGTCTCTAGGGCAACTTTCACAACAGTGAGTTCTGCAATACACCATTTCAATGATATATTTCACAAAAATAGTATTCCAGAGTAAAATAAGTATTAAAGAAGAAAAAATCTGCTTAATTTTGCTACAACATATCTAAAATACTATCATTTAACATGTAATAATTATGTAAGCTATTGGCATATTTAAAATTTTTTGTGTTAACTCTTCAAAATCCAGTATGTACTTTAAATATGTGTAAAAATATGTATGGGTATAAATGTATTTTTGCATGTGGTTGGTAATATTATAATTCATATTACTTAAAAGAGTAATTCTTTAAACAAACGAATTAACAGGCATTTTGGAATAATGAAAAGAAAAGTTTGTATTAATATGATTTGAGAAGCTGACAGAAGGCAGTAATTAAATGGTGAATTAAATGGTGAATTAAATGGTGAAAAGGGAAAAAAAAAATAGTACACATTGGTGGTTACAGAATAGACAGGGGATGTTAAGAAGAACAAAGGAAATAGAGAAGCCAAAGAGCTTATATGCATGACTCATGGACATGAACTAAGGGGGGCATTGCTGGAGGAAATGGGGTACCGGGTGAAGGGGGATAAAGGGGGGAAAATAGGGACAAGTCTAATAGCAAAATAAGTAAAATATATATTTTTTAAAAGACATTGACAAGAGAGTGCTGAAGAAATTTGTCTTTTGGCCATGATGGGAATGAAGATGATATGGGCATGCCAGCTGAAGAAAGAAAGGAGTAGGGATTATAGAAAGACTGAAGAACTGATGTGACAGTAACAGAGAAATAGAAGAATGTGTGATTGTTTATCAGGAAGTATGAGATTTAGGGGAAGGAAGTAACTCCTGGTAATAACAAGTTTTAAGATATGATCATATAAATGGGGTGGAGGTCATTAAAGTCCAAAAGATCCAGAAATGCTATTTTTCATCCAGAATGATAACAGGTTGGAGCAGAAGACTGCCAACCTGCCTAACTCTTCAGTAGCTTTGAACCAATGAGGGGTGGGTGACCGATGGCAGGAAGAGTAGAAGGAGGATAATATTAGCTTCAAATGAACCTGGTTTTGTGCATAAAAGAATAAAATAATGGTCAGAAAGCAACAGTGTGAAGCAGGAGGATGCCCACTCTTCTTCCTGATCTATGAAATGTGGAAAAGGATCAATTAGATTCAACAAAGCTCAAAAAAACTGCCAGGGAAGTAGCATTTCAGGGGAGGGCCAGACTTCAGCATGGACAGGAGACTGAACATTATTAAATGCTCAGGTCAAGGAAAAAGAAATATCTAGGGGACAATGCAAGGAATTCGGGAGAAGTTGAGTTGAAAGAAAGATGATCAGAGTAACATATATTTTAGCTTTTGCAGAAGTACAAGGCATGGTGAATCTGGTTAGCCTTAAGTGGTCCAAATGACCTTATCTCAGGGCCCAGGTAATGCGAGAGGCATAGGGAGGAGGGAAGAAATTAAACCAGATGCAGGATTGGTTGACCTTTGAGGAATTGCTAGTCTCTGTGAAGAAGCAAGTGGGGGACTTATTTAGTTTCTTGAATCCTTACCACAATGGTTCTTTATAACTCTTAAAAATTATCTAGGCCCTCCCAAGGGGTCTTTGTATAGGATATATTTACCATATTAGAAATTTAAATTCATCGAATTTTAAAATATTGATTTATTATGTTATTTAAAATAACAATAACAAACCTATTTCTTGTTAACACAACTAGAATAAAAATTTGTTGAGAAAAATTAATTTCAGTGTGAAATGATACATTGTATAGAAAACAACCCTTCTGGGTCACCAAACCTTAAAATTGTCCTTTTCTATGAACTATTTCATAACTCTGTAATTATAGGTGATGGATAGATACACAAATTATGTCCTATCTGATAAAGGTTAGATTGGAAAAAATCATTTTGTTTCCATTTAAAATTAATTTCAATGTACCTTTATGCCACATGAATTTGAGTTTAACTATCTTTTTGAATTGTTTCTAATGTCTGCCTGGTTCCCTATGAATAACAAGTTAAATAATATAACTTTTTTTTTTTTTTTTTTTTTTAATTTTTAGAGAGAGGGGAAGGGAGAAAGGCAGAGAGGGAGAGAGACATCAATGTATGGTTGCCTTTCACCTGCCTCCAGCTATGGACCTGGCTGGAGATCTGGCTTGCAACCTGGTTATGTGCCCTGACTAAGAATTGAACCAGTGACCTTTGGGTTTGTAGGCCAGTGCCTTATCCACTGTGCCACCAGCCAGGGCTTAATATAACATATTTAACCTGTGTTTAGTTTTATAGCTGTATGAAAGTTCCAATTTTACTTGGGTTTTAAAAATTATAATGTAACAAAGTACATTTTCTAATACAAAAAGTAATAGTGAGCAAAATGGAGTTGTTCTACACTTTTATAAATGTTTTTAATGCCTGACATAATAGAAGACATCTGGTTTCTGGTATCTGTTTCTGCATTCAATCTGCTATAGATACGTTGTTTTAATTGAAGTATATGAAGAAAATCTGGTCTCACACAGATACGTAGTATGAAGAATGACGAATATTTCAACATCCTTCTCAGAAAATTGTAGATATTTCTGTTAATGCTGTATCAAAAGTTGCCAAGTTGTAATTTCTTAAAGGTTAGTTATAACGTGGATTCTGAAACTATTTCAATGAACTTTTCATACTCTGTTAAATTAAAAATTCATTGGTTCTTTCACTTTGAAAGAATATTTTATTTATGTATGAGTTTCTAACATAAGGCACTGGTCATTGGAGTTATGCAGATCTTCCAAATGTTGACACACCTCATTACATAATATCAAATAAATCACATTGTTAATCTTACCACCAATCAAAAAAATTCCCTTTAATACTAAGAAGCTGTCATAGTTACAGGTGGATATATTTTTCAAAATTCTAATTTTCACTTGCTAGCTTGAGTTTTACCATTAGCAACAAATACAACCAAACTGATTTTCCATGACAGGCTGAGTCACTCAGTTTTAGAAATATTTCCCAAATATTCAAGTCTAAATAACCATAGTTTACTTATAAGTCATTCTTTCAAGTACAAATGGCATTTTGAAAAAAGTGGCTAGTCCAGATCATAACTCAAACAGTTGCACAAGCTCTTTCCTCCAGATAACCACTGTGCTTCAGCCAATAGCAGTACTTTCTGCATGTTTCTCATTTATCCCATAGACTGTCATACTTATATATGCTCAAGGGTTGAGATTAAAAATGAATAGTTTTCACTGCTTCAAAAAGAACATTTCAAGTGAAATTGACATTTTTCTTTTATGTGACGGGGTGGAATTGAAGAATCCAACAGCTACTAGTTCAGTGTCAGTGTTGATTCATTATGAGGCACCAAGAAGCTTTATCCACAATTGCTTTTGCATCATCAGTGGAAATATCAATATGGTGGAAGAACAAACAGTGTCTTGATATTATTATGAAAGTGGTTTTGCTCTTGTAAACCCCTTAGGAGTGTCTCAGAGATGCCCCCCTCCCATCAGGGGTCCACAAACCACACTTTGAAAACCATGGGCTTACCAGATTCTCTCATATGTCTTCTTTACTAGAGGAACTTACAGTTCTACAGTGACTTCTCAGCTGGTCTGTGAGCAGTTTCCATTTCTCTTTCTTTGGAGCAGGGCATAAAGTAAATTATCAATTAACGAGGAGCTCAAATGATAGCATAGTCAACTCTACCTAAAGAAATTGGGCAGTTTGAAGAAGAAGACATTAAAGTGAGTTTTGAAGGGTGAAAAGAAGTTTGATGCATGGATCTTACAGAGAAGAGCATAGTGGGCAGGATCATAACACATGCATGAAATATTTGCTGTGTTGAGGTGGTTGGCAGATGAAGACACCTGTTACATGCTTAGACGAGTGGGTCTGGTTCTTGAGATATACAAGCATGTATGACAGAGATTTGACAACCATTGAAATAAGGGTGTTAGGTAGTCATGGCAGTGGATGCAATCCTATAAGAGTAAGGGACAATGGAACTGTGGGGACAAGAAGAGGACAATGAACTCTTTCACAACTTGCTTTAAAAATGGTCAGAGGAAAAGATGCCAGGAGGTTATCTGAAAAAGAATAGTCAGAAGTCAGATTTGGGATTCAAGAGTAGAATAAAATCCTGGAATTAAAGGAAGAAAGAGTTTAAAGAATAAAATAGTGTCCCAAAGCACTGACAACCTCATGAAAATCAACACTGAAAATGGTCCGTCACAGGTGGTAATAATGAAATGTTTGGTGGTCTTGGCTTGGACAGTCTCATGTAAGTGGTGAAGGCAGAAAGCACATTACATGAGGTTAAGAGTATATTTAAGGATGCTAAAAGGGAGAAAGACTGTTAGTGACCCATTTAAAATACTTGACTATAAAGATGTGAGAGTATAAGAGGAATGCAGTTTTAAAGAGAATTTTTAACTTTAGTTTTTAATTTATTTCATTTTATTCAATGACAGTTCATATTCAATATTATTTTGTATTAGTTTCAAGATGTACAGCACAGTGGTTCAACAATCATATGCTTTACAAAGGGTTCCCCTTGATATGGAGTACCTGCCTGGCACCACACACAGTTATTACAATCTTACTGACTATATTTCCTATACTGTACTTTACATCCCCATCACTAGTTTGTAACTACCAGTCTGCACTTCTCAGTCTGAGAGGGATACTGTTTTAATGTAGTGGATTTGTGCATATTTATAACCTATAGGGAAAGACCCATATAAAAGGAGACAGTGAAATAAAAGATGGGAGGAAAGGATAGGTTCCAAAGCATAATGAAAGAAATTTGACTTATGTTATAGAAATGGTATCTTTTCTCTGATACTGGAGACAAACAAGGGAATACAGATCATTAAATTTACATTTGTGGTGTAAGAAAGGTGAGTGAAGGTAATAGGGCAGAGAAAGTATTCTAACCAGGTTACTCACAAAGAGAATCTAGGTCAAAAGCTTATTTTCTAACACTTTATGGGGGTGGGGTGGAGAATGTGTGACACAATTCCACAGAGACAGAGACAGGAAGAACAAGTAGGAGAAGACACGTTACTGAGATGATGGCTGCTCCCTCTCAAAGGCAACTGGTTACGTGACCTCAGAGATTCATTTGCAGAAAGCCAGGTGAAATATTGCAGGGCAGTCCAGGGAGGGAGCGAGAATAACAAGGGAATTTTTCTAGTAAATCTGGTCAAAGTTTTGCCCCAGAATGTCAACTCCCCTGTATTACAAGGTTGCTACTATCTGAGTGCCCAGCAGGTTTCCAGGGAAGCCCCAGGGTGAGAGGTGAGCTACTGTGCCCATATGAAGATGGTGGCTGAGGCACTACTTGGAAAGAGTCCATATAGAGCAGATCTTTGTGGTGGAATTTGGGGCAAAACTAATGACTGAGGGACCTTGAGAAAGGTAAGGCCATGAGGTTCTGGCCTTATGTGGAAGAGGTGACTGAAATAGGAAGTTAACCTGAAAATAACAGCGAGACTTCAAAAGTCACTTGCTTCCGAGACATAAGAAGGATTTTTGAGCAGTGCTGAAAGCACAATGGTTACCAAACACTCAAGCTGGCAGTAATTTGCAAGGCTATGTTATTTTCTCTAACTATTTAATGGCCCCAATATAAGATGGGTGTTGCTACATTGCAGAATTTAGACCAAAGATTTCTGGGTAGAATTAGTGGAAGGTGAAAGAAGGTGAGGCTGTAGGTGAGGAATAAAGTGAAGCAACCAATCATTAAATCTGAACATATTAAATAAAGAATCGTAGCCAAGAGTGGGCCAGAAAAATCAGAAAAAGGGACTAGAACTCCTAACATATTTAAAATCTGGTTTCATGGGAATAAAAGGCTAAAAGTGAAAGGATGTGAAATTAAGATTATAGAATAGCATATTGGATTGATTTACTATTCTGAAAGGGAAACATTTTGGTGAAAGGAAGAACCATTCCTGAGTCATAAGAATGAATTTATGAAGCAGAATCAGGGTCAAAATTCCATTTGACTTTATGTCAAGGGTGTTGGATGTATCAACTACGTGAAGTTTCTCAGGTTGATAGTAAGAGATAATGAAGTGAAAACATGCAAGATGCCTAAGTTATCAGTGTTTGTAGGAAAGTAAACTCGAGGCTGGTAGACCCAGGGACAAGAGGGAAGAGGAGGTGGCATTCATTAATGCTACTGTCTAGCTGAGTATCACCTGCTTGCCAGACACTGGAAAGGTCCTGGGAACACAAACATGAGCAAGACAATCCCATGTTCTACTAGGGAAAGAAGCAGAAAAGCCAATTATTATAATACAATACAGTATGAACAGGGGTTGCAAAAGTAGGTTTATAGATGTGAGTACACAAAACAGAGTTTATTCTTATTATTTATTAATTATTCTATTATTTATTTGCATCACAACTGTAAACCTATCTTGACCATCCCTGTATTTTTTTTTAATGTTGGTTTTTTTTTTTTTTTTTTAATTTTATTTCATTATTTTTAGAAAGAGGGGAAGGGAGAGAGGCAGAGAGGGAGAGAATCAATGTATGGTTGTGTTTCACCTGCCTCCAGCCACAGACCTGACTGGAGACCTGGTTTGCAACCTGGTTATGTGCCCTGGCTGGGGAATTGAACCTGCGACCTTTGGGTTCGCAGGCTGGTGCCTTAACCACTGTGCTATCAGCCAGGTACACCCCTGTATTTTAATGAACTTAGTACACCACATTCAGGAAGCCATAGAAGCTGATGCTGAAGTCAAGTCTTGAAAATTGACTTCGAGTTTTGCAGGTAAAAAGAAAAGGGAAAGAATTAAAAGCAGAGGAAGAACATAGTCATCGCCACTGAGTGAGAAAGAGATTCAGCAGAAAGAGGCCAAGAATTATTGATGAACTTGATTGCTTTCAGGACTTAAAAAATAAATTCAATATGTGTTGTTCAGAAATTCTCCCAAGATTTTTACTTTTGTTGCATGGTACAAATTTCTATATGAATATATAATTTAATGATAAACATAATTCACACCTGCAGTTTGTTTATTGTCTTGGCATTTACATTTTTTAACTCTCAGGAGCTCTGAAGAAGGATTACAGAAGCAAATCATTATAGGATCATCCATCTCACCTCAAACCTGGGGTTGTGACAGGAGATCACAGGTCTTTTCAAGACAAGAACTGAGTACTCTGATCCAGGATCACTAAAGTACAATGCCCAGTCTGTAGTACTGAAGACTAGCAGAAGAAAGTCACAACTGAAAATCTAGAGTATTACCTTTAGAATTATTTACTTACTTTACAGGATATATTCTGGTTGTTTCCCCTTTCTTTTACTACTTTTAAGAAATGATTAACTCATTTTATTTTTATGATATTGGTTGCACTTCCAATATTTAGAGAAGCAATAAATAAGGGAAATAGCCTCATAAAATATCATTAGCCCTTTAAAGTAGTCCTATGGATAGATTATCAAATGGCAAAGGCCTTGAAAGCTTTTCCTCTTCCTAAAAATGGTCACTAGCTGATGTGCGACCCAGTCCCACTCCCCTACATTCAATCTTAGAGCAAATAGAGAAGACAGGGTAGGATGGGTGATAGAGTGCAAAAGACCTACATTAAAGTCATGAACTAGTCACTGACTGAATGACTAAATTAGGTAATGGCTGTGTAACTAAGCTAAGTGTCAGCTACAGGTAGATTTTTGTCTTCCCAGAAATTTGGTCTCCTCTTCTGTAAAATTATGTTTGGACATAGTTCTGATGGGGTAGACCTAGACTCCCCAAGTTCAAAGGCCTCTGTCAGTAGTGGCAACCTTACAGAGCTTTCATACTCTTACCATGTCCCCTGGTGCTGTCACCAGTCTTGCAAAGACCTTCCAGCCTGTTCCCTGATGATGGTTTGCCTGATCCTGGATGCTCTGCGTAACTGCAACATCATCTGCCATTGTGTCCCTCAGCCCCTGCCCTCAAGAGGATCCACAGTTTTAATCCAGTTCTCAAAGGGTCCTGTGATGGAGAAAAAGCTGATAGTGGGGGAGGGGGGGCTTGCCGTGCTAGCTCTTCAAGGTCAACACAACCAGCTTTCAACCCTGAATCCTGGGAATAGGCAGGTGAGAAATAAGTTCATAAAATCAGACCCAGTTCCTTTCGTGGAACTTGACGAGACCTGAGGTCAAGTTAAAAACTAAGGGTTCTCCATTGTATTTCACAGTGCACAATAGCAAATGTATTATTATCAAGAAAGCTGACAAGTTGTTTTGTTACTAAATCAAAAATTGTTTCTTGGTAAACATTTCTTAATTTAAGGAAAGATCTGGCAACAGGGAGATAGAAAAAATTTAATTATTCAAGGAAGACTCTTCAAGGACTTAAGTTTCAATGATTTCTCACTTAAGACAAAGCACTTATTTACACCCCAACCTCCCCGTCTATGAAATAAGAAGTTTGGATCAGATTGATGTTTCCAAAGTATGGCCATGAAACTCCCTGCTTGGGTGTCTCTTTAAGTTGCCAACTTCCCAGATGAATCTGAAAAAACCGTAAAAGGCAGAAGAGGTAAACCCTAAAGGCTACACGCTGCATGATTACATTTATATGAAATTGCAGAAAAGGTAAAATTACAGGAAAGAAAGCAGACCTGTGGTTGCCTTGTGGTTGTAGGTAAAGGAGGGGAGAGAAAATGAATTACAAAGGAGCCCAAAACCCCTCAAGGGGTGAGGAGCTGTTTCACACTGTGATTGCAGTAGAGGCCACAAGCCCTGTACACAATGATCAAAGTTCACCAAACGCCAGGGAGTAGATTTTACTATATGTAGGTTATCCCTCAACCCCCCAAAATCATCTAATTCCTGGGCTTTTTCAGAATCTGAATTTTTAGCAAGTTCCCTCCATGGATGTTTTATTCACTAAAATTTGGGGACTACAGAGTTTAATAATTCATCCACCCCTTCCAAATTTAGAATTCCACAGAACTCCAATTTGGGTGACATTGGCAAAGTGTTCCTTAATGTCAAAGATAGATGGCAAAGGATATTTTTAACTGGATGTAGACTATGAAAAATATGGAAGACTAAAAACTCTAGAAGTTAAAAAACTTTTTTTTTTTAAGCATGGCAAACCTCTATGTAGAGTATAGATTTAGAAGATTCAGATGAAGAATTGGGCCTGTGGGTTAGCAACACCGACTACCACACCTGGCCCACACCAGCGCAGAGGGTGGCTTGCCTCTTACAACTCAGAAAGAAGCTGGCTTGGACAGCAAGACGAGCTCAAACTGACAGTGGTATAATTTTGCTGTGCCTACCAGCATGGTTCTCATTCCTGTTAGTCTGAGTTCTAAATAATTTTAATAAGCCAGTGAATCCTGTTCCAAATCTCCAAAGCCTGTCTTATCGTTAGAGAAACATAACACAATGGCCCCGCTGAGGGCCTTGGAGCACAGCTAATCACCCTCAGAATAGCTGAGCAAGGGAAGGGCTCAGAGCTCTCTGCAGCTCGGGTGGATTCTGACATCATCCAAATGAGCTGACTGCATTCCTATCTACCTTTCCATTTGGGACAATGCATTATTCAGAAGTTTTGTTGTTGTTGTTCATCCAAACCCAACGTGCTTGCCCTCTGGCGCAGCGCCCTGAAGTGTGAGATCACGTTATGGATGGCTCACTGCTGTCATCTACTGGGGAGGGGCCACGGGCTGTCCGCCGTTGCCTGGAAACGGGCTCAAAGTGAGCCGAAGAGGCCATGAGAAGATCCAAACACCAAAGAGGATTTCAATACTAGGAGTATGATAAATGAATGGCTCTTCAACAAACAGGTATTATAGAAAGAAAGAATGCAGGAAAGTCAAAATGGGAAGCAATGGCCTGGGAATGACCAGGCTCACACGTGTGAACACACTGCAGGCCTGTTTGGTTAGCAGAGGAAAATCTGACCAGGAGTCTGACACCCTCTCCTGCCACCTTTGCTGCCTAACTACTGCCGGCCTGTGTCCTTTTCCCCTCTCTGTTCTTCTCTCCCAGCCTCTGCCCTTCCCTCTCTTCCCCAGTTCTATGTTTAAATGACCACCTTTTACACAGATCCAGAGGCAGGGCTGGAGAAACAAAATGACTATGAAAGACACAGTTCCTGTGGAGAAGCTTGTAATCAGTGGCAGACTAGCTAGGATTCCAGCCCTTTTCTTGCAGAGCTAAACAATGGCAATTAAGCATAAAATGTGCTTTAAGAAAGCTAAGAGCCAAAGCTCTTGCTCATGGAAGCTTTATTACCTTTCTCCTGAGGTTCTCATCCAGGGGAGATAGGGCCTCCCAGTGGACATTTGGCAGATCTGGAGACAAGTGTGGGAAAAGTCAACACAGCAGGAGTGGAGAAGGAGTCTCCAGTCGGTGCTGCAGACCTGACAACGGGAAAGGAGAGGGAAAGAAGGTGCATTAAATATAATGGGCCTCATCTCACATGGCAGTGCAGCTCCGTAAAAACTGTGGCCAGGCTGACGACGAGTCCTGGAGCCCACACTGTTCAGCAGAGGGGTCCTGTATGAGACAGGATAGCCCCTCTCTCATTCCCACTGTGCTCCTTGGCTGAGAGCGGTCTGCAAGGACCTGGCCATGGCAGCGTGTGCCAGCGGAAGCTGTCATCTAACAATGCTCCTCTCAGGAGGTTCTCCCTGGAAGGGATAGACTGATGCACCTCCATGGCCACCACAAATAGATGGTGGCTTTTTCTGTAAGCAGAATTCCTTAAGGCCTCCACCTTCCTGCTAGGAAGCTAGGCTGAATGAGAATGCATGAAAAATGCAAATCTTCTTCATTAAGCCCTTCCCTGTAGAAAGCTGCTGATCCTAATCTTTGTCTTGTGTACCCGTGCTACTAGGGAGACATCTTGTGTCACAAATTACGTGAAGAAAATTGTAATTATGTGCCGTCATGAGACCACAACTTCTGCCCCAACATGCTAATAGGAGGGATCAGAAAATACACACAAGCACATGCATAAGCATGCATATACATACAAACACTTTTTCCCTGTAATAATTACCTATTATCTCCCCAAGGTACATCTCATCACCAAAGGAGTAGCTTTAACTCTGGGATCCAGGACCTTTCAGATATTTGGACAGAAACTGAAAATCAACACAGAAAATATGGGATATTTTGCATCATTTTATTTGGAAGAGTAACCTGGGGCAATGAACTTCGACTAGCTTTGGTCTCTCTCAGCATCCTGACTTTGCCGGGTCTACATAACATCACGCGGGGAGCCATCTGCCTTCTGTGCTTGCCCCTTAAGAAGAAAAGCTGGTTCTCCTATGTTGGTGATTGCACTGGAGTGTAGTGGCTTCTTACGAAATGGTGTGAACATAACAAAACAGAACTCTGTGTGGTCCCTGCCACCAGTCACCCTAGGCCTCTAAGAAGACCCCTGCTGTCAACAGCTGGGGTTTGAACCCATTCACTGCTGAAGCATAAGGATCCCTCCAGTGTGCTGGATTTGAGAATAAGATGTAGTCCTGGGTGGAATTTCTTAAAATCCAAATGCCAAGAGTTAACTCCTCCGAAATAGAAGGAGAAGGTAAAATGAGGAAAGAGAGATACTGTGTTCTTGTGAGCTGTTCTCACTTCTCATCTGTTTTGTGACATTTTGAGGAGAGTCATTCTAACATTAACCTCGCAGTGAGGGTTCTCTAGTTCACACCCAGCTTCAGGAAATTGGAAAAGAAGAGAATGTAGTTTTGCCAGCAAGCTCATAGTATTTGTAAAAATCCCATCACATTAATTCACGAAATCCCCAAAGGGAAATGACCCCATAGCCGACACTCTCCTTTGGGGAACATCACACATGGTGTAGCTTGCAGAAAGAATCCTAAATTTCCAGCACTCATGCACCAGAAATAGCTAGAGAGCTGAGGAAATAGGAGCTTCTTCTTATTTTTCCAGAGGATTCAGCATATTTAATCTGGAAGTGATTTGGGGGAAAGACAAGCTACTGCACTATGCCTCATCAATGTCAGAAGACTTATCATGTACAAACACCCAATAATGACTTTAAAAAGTGATTATGAACTAGTTCATTTCTCAATGCAGTGCACACCACAGTCATCATCCAAATTGCCTGTGACTTATGAGTATATTTGGCAACAAGCACTAGTTCCCACTGTAGTGTGAAATTAACACCACAGACTGTAGCTGTGGCATTTATTGAGCACAAGGGAGCTGATTATAGCCTCATAAATTCAAAGGCAACCTCTGCTATTACTTAATTAGAGTCAGTATCTACGCATAAATTACAGTAGCAACAACTAGTACTGTTACAGTTAAAGATTTGTCAGCTTCCTTATTATACAGCAACCTGTTATTTTTCCACACTAGCCTATAATTTAGGGAGGTTGTAAGTTGTCTGTAAAAATAGTTCAGAGGGTAAAATTTGCACATGGTATCCTGGAGGCTATCAAATGTTTTATTTGTAAGTAAAATTTTAAAATATTAATCTTGTGGTGTTGTGTTTTTAAAATAAATTGTTTTTAATAAATTGTTTTGGTGACAAATCCACATTTTTCAGAGTACAAAATGTTATTTTAAAATCAGTGTTGTCTTGGTAAATCATTATAAACCAAACTTTTGATAAACATACACATTCTTCTAATAAATATTAGATTATTAACCCTGCAGATCCATTTTTATTTTGTTAATGTATATAGTATCTTTATGTAGCTGTAATTAATGTATACATTTTCTTTCAGGTCTAGCTCTTTAAATTTTTGGCTTAACCTTTTTTTTTTTTTTTTTGTATGCATAGGAACCTCATTGAGACAGTCTACATATGGCTCAGTATTCTATCAGATTCATCTTCTAGAATACTTGAGAAAGATAAAATCACCATAACTAAATTATATCTTTACATCACACAAGTGGATATAGAGCAGGCCAGAAGGCAATTTTTAGCCATAGGAAGGGCCAATTGTGATAAATCATCAGGAAAACAGTTGATCAAGAATGTAGAAAGGTCCATTAAATAAAATTATTCCATTAATTTTTGGCACTATACTGTGTTTTTAAAAATCATTTGGCTAAATCACCAATTTTTCAACTGGATGTTTTTCCACTCTGCGTAGGCTACCTATTTTATTTACAAAATGAGCAAGGGCATGTAATGAGGCAGGATGACTTTCTTTCTGCTTTCAATTATAGTCAATCATCTTTTTATTCTCCATATAGATACTGTCTAGCCTCTAGCATTACAGTATTTTTTAAAGTTTATTCTTATATTATTATTTACTTATTGCATTATTTTCCATACAAACCACTGTTAATCTACTTTTGCCGGACCCTGTGTATGTAATCTCCCCCTCAAAAAAATCCACGGGCATCAGTAAAGTCTTGGAGCTGATTGTGACAATGTACCATGGTTTAGACCACATTAGAAAGAAATGTGGTGTTATTTTTTATTATTAAAATTAAAAAAATTAATTTATATTGTTGTATTGTAGTTTTTTAAAATCCCATTTTCAAATTTGTCTCTGTACAATTATTTTAAAATACATCAGGCTGATAGTTTGAAATATGGGATTGATAGTATTAAATTATCATTATTGCTGTTATCATCCATTCCAATAAATGCTTTTCCAGCCTGCCTTTTCCTTAATTGTTACTGAAGTGTGGGTGTCTTGATGTAAGGAACATAAAGTAAACAAACATTTTTTTTCTTCCTGCCCATAAATTATCATTATGTATTCTGAGCAAATGAAAAAGGAAACAGGTATTTTCAAGCCTGCATGTGACTGTCATCAGGCATAGGTGGTCCAAAACTTCTAAAAAAATAAAATTTAGGGGTGGCTTTTAGCCAAGAAACTAAACTATTAATATCACGGTTCATCTGCTTTGCTATATGGAGTATATACCTACCTGAAAAACTTAAAACCAGGCTGACCCACCCCCATACCGTAGAGATGGTAGCAAGCAAGACTGTGCTTCTAAGCACTGTATACAATGAGGCCTGGACTCATGAATTTGGCTGCCTAAATGACAGAATTGGGTTGGCTCTGTTTAATTCCATCAAATACTTATAAGCTATTATGATGATGAGTGGGGAAAAATATTGCTGGACGATGGCAGCTATAATAAGTGTGTGGGTATGGAAACGCAGAGAAATTACTGTAGACAAGTTCAATTTATCCACAGGGCAGGCAGAATATGGAATTCTGCCTGCATGAAATAATTTCTGAGCTTCTGGTATGACCTTGCTAGCTAAAAAGGGAAGAACTTTCTTATTTTATATTTATGTTAGACGTCCCCACTTAAGACACTGAAGGACAATATAATTGCAAACAATGCTGAGGGGGTATATATCTTAAGAAATTTAGACCATCTTGGCTTTGGAAGAAAAGTTAGGAAAAGGTTCCGTTTAATCCAATTTCCCAGTCAATAAATTAATTACAGTATTTTGTTTGTAGTAGTGTTTGGTTTACGTGCAAGGGGTGAGGGGGCATTTCAGTATAAACCTGCAACCACAGCATTTCTTCCTTTTACCTCCTCCTTCCTTCTAGTCTGTTGCGGCATGTGTGAAGATGAAATGGAAGAAGCCTGTAGAAGATAAGGTAACTGGACATAAAGGAGGGTGGGTTGGAGGAGAGGGAGGAGTTGGGGGAGGAATTGGGGAGAAGAGAAGGCAAGATTGGGAAGAAACTCCTCACAGAATAAGACTTTGGAGCGAGACAGGGAAAGAAGATATCCTCTAAGAAGATTTATTGTGATGTGCTGTGCAACCTCAAGGGACAACCAGGAAAGATTTGTTTCCCTTAAAGGTTGGTTTGGAGTCAGATTTATGTTTCTAATGGGTATACCAGCAAGCTAAGCTGGGCCATAAGAACTGACTACAGGTTCTATCTTAGAATAAATGGGGTTGGATCCTTTGTCTTGTGCATATTTTAACAGGAAGACATTTCAAAAGAATAGGAGGGATCGTAGTTTCAGAGGGAAGAGTCAGGTAATGCCCTTTAAGGTAGAACTGCCAGATTTAGCAAGTAAAAATATAGGATGTCCAGCTAAATTTGAATTTCAGGTAAACAACATGTTTTAGTGTAAGTACGACCCATGCAATATGTGGGATGTACTAAATCTGGTGATGCTATCATAGGATAGAGTGAAAGATAGGCAAGAAGGGTATCTTAATGGGAAATATCTATCTTCTCTATTTCTGAAATCAGCATGTAATTCTGGCAGTATTACCAATTTTCTCTCTGGTTTGAAAAGATTAGATTTTTTCTATTGTGGGGAATATGAATGTTCCTAAGTACCAGACGTCTGGTAAGAAGGATAGCATATTAATATGAAATGATGAAGGGCTGAAAGTATACAATTTAGAAAAATAAAAATCTGTTTCTTCAAAAGCTGATTTAATACAGTTTATCATCAAGAGCTATAAAAGCTCCAAATGATTTGCTAATTTATATGAAGTAGAAATTCTATGATACGACTTTGTGAATTTGCCTAAGTATACATCTGTGTTTATTGAATTTCCAAGTCCACAAAATATTAGGAAAATTGGTTATCATATCTGTCATGTGCTATACTGTGAGACTTTTTAAATTTTTAAAAATACAGCCAATTACAAAACAAAGTCAAATATTACTACAGAAACTGGAGAAATAAAGATTATTTTGTATGTCTTCTAATATACATGGATTACTGTTAACCAACCGTAGTCAGAAATATCCCTTTCAGCACCTTTTTACCAAAGATGTGTCATATAGAAAATGAACTATTGAAAGATCTTGTCTTTGCTCTCCTGGTTCAAGAATCATACCAAATTCACATCCATTAAGTACCCACCAAGCATACCAGACTATTATGTGGTGCATAAGTGTTTCTCAGGGGAAGATACTTTCTAGGAGCACTTGGTCTGTGAAATTTCTGCACATCTGAAGTGTTTCTTTCTTTCTTTCTTTCTTTTTTTAATAAAGCTTCAACCCCAACTAAGATTAATATTTTTAAGTGGATGATTGTGCTCACTGAAAGTTAGGAATGATGGCTTTTCCCTCTTAATAAGAAATTACCAACCATACATGCTGTTGCCAGAGATGACAGGTCAATTTTTACTGTCAAAAAGGCTAAATAACACTTTTTTTTAACCAAGTCCATCTCCCTTTACATGGAAATGCCCTCATGCCCTGAAAATTAGTCTGACAGTCAAAAACTGTTATGTGTACACTTCACTTCCTGAAAGAGTAATAATAATGATGGTCGTGGTGGTTGATAATACTGATAAAATGAGAATGACAGAGATGATGATAATATTCATAGCAGATACTTACTGTTTTGGTAAGTATCTTTAGAGATTGGCTTAGCAATGGTCAAGTGGCTCAAGCCTGACCAACCTGACTTTTAGGAACTTAAGCTTTTGTGAATTTGCCTTCACAGACACTGAGAGGAAAAAAATAGTTTCTCTTTTCTCTGGAGTAACCAAATGCAGTTTATGAGCACTTAAAGTTGCCTCTAGTTATATCTCCATCCCAATTTAATCACTCATTTGCAGAAGGGATCATAAAGCCAATGGACATTAGGGAAGTAGAGATGACATTCTGAGTTCCTGGAAACTCTAAGGACTGGTTCATCACTTCAACACCCCATCCTGGTCCCTCCCAGTCATGTGAACAAATTTTTTTTTTTTTTTCCTTAGGATAATTTAAAGATGAACTAATATAGGTAGCATTGATCAGAATTAATTTAGTGCTCTAAATCAGATGCTGATATAAGGTATATATGTCAAGTTTGGGCTATATATGCATACCAAAACCCTTTGGATTGTAAGTGACAGAACACTGTTATTCTCAAAATCCATATAACACATGGGGTGTAAATCATAAAAAATAATAATTCTTTTTCTCCTACTGGCTATTCAAAATGTACTCACAAAGATTGTTTCAGCAAATTCTCAGGGAAGATTATTGTAAGCTAAACTTAGGTCATATGCTCATGTCAGAACCAACCCAACCATGGTGGCCAAGGGGAATAGAGCACTTCAGCTCTTGGGTCATGTGACCCCCTCCTATTGTCAGACCATGTAGAATAAGAATAGGAAAGGGTAGTTCCCTGAAGAGATGCTGGGCAGACCAAAAAACAAAACAAACCAACAAATAAAAAAAGTGGATCACTATAACAGCAACATTTCATTTACAGTATTCCTCATTCTTATCAAGTAATATGTACATTTATTTTGCAGATATAAAAAGGTTTCATAAAAGTTTATTTACTCAAGTAACTTGGGTAGTGAAGGGAAGTTGGATTTCAAATCCAGGTCTGTCTGATTCCAAAGACCCCTCTCTCTTCCACCATCACACTGTGAGGGAGAATGATGGCAGGAAGCACTGGGCTTCACTGGTACCTGATTGCCTCTGGTGGTTGCAGCAGAGAAGCTGGCAAATGACATGGCTGCATGGGGGAGTTGAGTGACCATCTGGGAAGAATCTGCTCATCATATTTGGAACCAATCAGTTCCTTCATGGATGAAGGATGGAGGAACAGGAAGATTAGATCATCATATAGATAGTCAAATACCAAATTGGTAAAGAGAATGGCTGAAGCAAAGGGAGTAGAATGACTGTGGGCAGCCCCTGTGGAATTTAACTCAGAAGGCAAACTATAAGCAGAGTGGTTCCTGAGATCATCTTTCCAGTCTGTTCCTAAAGAGGCTCCAAGTAGTCATTTCCTACCAGAGTCAAGAATGACCACCCAGGAATGATTTTCACAATATTTAAGCAGGGATTGAATCCTGGCCCCATAAATGTTAATCTCCTAGTTGCTGGAGGCATGAGAGGAACCTGTGAAGGCAGTTGGGCCACCAGGGCAAAGAGGAGGGGTTGGGGGGTAGTGTGGGGCAATGGTTGTTTACCAATTAGTAGGGTAGTACTCCCGTATTTTAACAAGTAAGACCATACTGGTTGTTTGCTTGCTGAGTAGAAGTTTTGGCTTCACACCTTTCCTAATGAGAATCAGGAGCCAGCAGCTACCTTTCACTACTACCCCCTACTTAATGCTGAGGAACCTGGTTTACCCCATGGAGATCAGAAACAAAGAGACTGGAATCCAGACACACAACTATTCAAATGTGGCCAAAGCAGATTCTTAATAACTTTCTAGACATGAAGGCATTTCTCTGATATTTGTTCTCATTAATCTTTCCCTTTTCTCTTTTGCTCAGGGTACCTGTCTCCATATTTCACTAGGGGCTGAAGTTAAACAAAAGGCTGACACCAGATGCTCATGCATATTTCTGAAAGGAAACCCTTTCAAGAAAGCAGTTCTACCAGGGCAAGATGTGGGAGCAGAAAATGAAACCTGAAAATTGAGGTAAAGAACAAGGGTACAGAAAAGCACCAGGCAAAGGTTAGGATGAGAGTTGGGAGATGGCTGAGACGTAGGTATGTCAGAGCAAATGCATCATGTCATGCCTAAATGGATTAGAACAATCAATTATGTATAGAAGCTGGAAATTATAGAGGAAACAGAATCCAGGATGCATAAAGTGTCTAGAAACCAGACTTCAAGGTCCTCTGCAGAAGCAAAGAGGTAGATATTGCACCAGAGTTGAGATATTTTGAGCTGAGCTGTAGACAACCTGGTATATCAGCTCCCAAGGCACTAAATTCTTTATATGTATATAGGTCTCTCCCTCAAAAAAGTAAATGAAGTTAAATTGGATTAGATTAGATTAGATTGTATTAGACTGGTTTAAATTAAATTAAATTGACCTCCAGTGGCTGAAGACACGGGCAGTTCCCAATAGCCACAACCAAAGAGTCAGAAAAGAAACATCATATAACTTTCCACACTCTGAGAACAGGTTGGAAGAGGGAAAAGAAAACATTGATTTCTTAATCACACGATTTGGCCCCAAACATTTTGTGTTTAATGTCTGAAAAGACTATCTGGTCTGCCAACTTTCTGTTTTGCACGACTGCCCAAATGAGTTACAGCTGTTCAGTTTCAAAGCTCCTGATTCTAAACCAACTGCATATCTTGTACTTATGATTTGAATGCTGTATGAACCTTTGTGTTCTTTTTTTGGAGGAATTTCATATCATTGATTCTTCTTTGATGAGCCAGAGTTGCACATGCCCCCAAATTTGGTCTATGATACAGAAGTAAGTCATAGTTGATCCTGTCAGTTTTCCAGTTCCAATGCCTGGAGAGAGATTTTCCCCAGGATCTCAGAATATGTCTACGCAACCCAATATAGGTTTAGGAATAAGTTGAGATTCATGAGAAACACAGCGCAAAAGATTTTTTTTCTAGTTTAATAAAGGTTACCTTTGTATTTCTTCTTTTTTACTTTCGTTTTTGTCCCTACACACAGAAGCCTCTGCAATGTCTTTATAAGTCATATGAACCTGAGATGACTATACGTGACCAGATAAATAATGTTAGAGCTCATCTGGGCAGGAGACCTGAAGTTTTATGCGTCATATAAATCAAATATAGTTAGAAAGAAAGACTAGAGCAGGGACTTTATAATGTCCACTTCCCAGGCCAGGACTGAAAAGTTTCTGCCACAGAGGTCATTTGTAGTAGAATGTAGGAGGAATTCTAGTCTTGGAGTCATTTTAATGACTATCAGTCCATTCCAGTAGCCTGGTAGACAAATGAAATGAAAAAGGCATAGGAAACTCAGATGTGTAGAAAAGCCAGCACCAGCAGAACTAAGAGGATAACATCATTATTCAGTTCTATGTATGAATTCAGAACTCCAGCCCCCTTTTTGAAGAAGAAGTGGTGTGAGCACAGAAGGCTAACTGCCCTCACAGCCACTCTTTTGAATTCAGAGTAGGATTCTAAAGAGAATTAGCAATAGAAACCAAGAGAAAGCCATGGGAGGGAGAAAGCAGGAGGAAGGTATTAATGTTAACACTGATGCCCAATCTTAAGAATTAAATACATTAGCTGCCAAAATTGGACACTCAATTTAAAGAATGAATAAATTAGCATGCCAGAATTTGTCCAGGCTATGGTTGTCAGCAAAGGCTTCTGAATTCCATATAGGATCCTAGCAACATTCAGGTTCCACTTGGAGAGGGCCAAAGCTACTCATAATTAGACCAGGAGAACAATCAACCCTACAGGTCTTTAGCATTAGGGTACCAACTCCAAGCAATTAGGAAAGTCAGAGGCAGGTGATGCCACCTGGCTCACTCCAAGTACTGTGACACAGATCAACATAAAGAAAAAAGGTTAAATATTGAGGAAGCAGCAGACAGAAGAATTTAATAGTGTATATCTTTTAAATCAGTGAGTCTCAAAATGTAATATGCATAATAATCATCTGAGAACCTTGTTACAACTTCTGCAGATTCTGATTCAGTAGGTTTAGGGAAGGGCTCCAGGTTCTGTATTTCTAAGAAGTTCCCAGGGGATACCGTTGCTGCTGGTCCACAAACCACACTGTGTGTAGGAAAGCTCTAGAGCAGTGGTTCTCAACGTGGCTGCACATCATCTTTGAATAAATCTGATACCTGGGTCCTATTTCTGGAGACTCTGATCTAATTGTATGATCTAATTACCTAAGCTCCTTCAGAAATCCATTTAGTGCCACTTGAATTGGTTCTCCAATGGATTTTAGGGCAATGTTTTTGTTTCTTTGATTTTTGATCCTTACCAATATGTTCTCTATGGATAGTGCCAGCATTTGTAAGTGTTCAAAAATACACTCTGGGTATTTTTTCAATCATGAAACATTTCAGGGTAATAAACCTTGTTTAATATTTTTGTTTTCTAATTTGATTTGAAAGTACTGATGTTGTGTACCTCAGGGATTTCTGGTTCATTTGCCTTTTTTTCTTTTTTACCTACTATAAAAAGAACCATTCAAAACATTTCCTCAGGTTAATAGGTAGGTTGGAAATTGATACTTTCCCTGTCTTTTAAAAACCATTTCTTGTCTTCAGCAGTCTTCCCACAGCCTTCTTCTGTTGTGTTCATTTACTTGGTGTGCCTGAATTGTATATCAATGGTGTGTTTGTTCTTTAATTGCCCTCATAGGCTTCGGCCAACTCCAAGAGCACATTCTTCAGAAGTTGATGCCTTTGTTTAATTCCGCATATTTCTCCTTTTAGAGAGAGAGGGCAAATGAGGACTGCTATCAATGACAAGATGTGGTGGAACACGTAGATAATCTAGCACTCTATTGGGAAGATCATTTGTATGAAGAAGATCCAATAACTTTCCACTTACGTCATCCATTCTCTTAAATCTTGCTCCTTTCCCCCTCCCTGCCTCCTCCACCCTCATTTCACCCCTCCTTTCCATCATCCCAGAACAGAAGGTTTATATCAGTTAAATGGTTGTCTTGTGAGGGCTTTGGTTCTCCAGTAGGTTGTTTTTTGTTTTTTTGTTTTGTTTTTGTTTTTTGTTTTGTTTTGTTTTTGTTCAATTTACTGTCATTCTGTGGCATTCCAGAGGTTATTTCATCCTAGGCACTCTGCCTATGGCTGGGATGGGCTGCCACCAAAGCAATCTTGGTTTTGTCCTTCTCCTAAGCTGAGTTAAATGTAACTGTGCTTTTCTTTAAAAGATTGTTTTAAAATAAATATTTAATACAAAGATATTAGGTTGCTTCTCAGAGGGCCTTACAGCAATGTTTTTTCAGACAGTAGATCATTACTCATAAGTGGGTTGTGAAATAAATTTTGTGATTCTCAACCAACTTTATTTTTAATAGATGAGAAGAATGAAGGAGAGAAGACAAAATAACAGAGGATACCTTACATTTTAAGGGCAAGTAGCATTTTTTTAACAGAATTCCCATTTTGGTTATATAGATGTAAATGGTGTTTTTTACTTTGAGCTGTGTTTTAAAATATTGAAAGCCACTGTCCCAAAGCAATCACCTTTACTCAGATCATCCCAAAACTATTATAAGTGAAAGATAATTTATTATGATTTTAAGCTCTTCAGATAAGACGTCAGCCACTGCTTTGACACAAAAAGACGATATCCATTAATATATACATTTTATGACCCCTTTCAAAGATTGAAACTCCAAACTTCCCCTTTTACTCAGATTAGGACATTGGATTTTATTTGGTTCAGTTGTGTAGTCTCTTCATTGTCTATTGGGCTTCCTAACCACAGATCTTTCTCTCCTCTGCAGTTCACAATAATTTTTTTTCTCCAATCACTTTGAGACTCTGTTTAAAGTTTTTTTTGAAGCTATTGTTTCCCTTTTAGGAGAAAGGAAACATCAATAGTTCTTAAAATCAAAGCCTTTAAAGGAAATGAAACCCTAGAATCCAGTGCTGTTGTGGACTGCCGCTGCCTCTGGGGGCTGCAAAAGCTCCTCAAAGGATAGAATGGTTTGAAGGGCATCATCTTAGGGCCTCACCCCTCATAAGTCTCCTTTCCTAAAACTGATTTTACTAGGAATACATTACTGTCAAGCCACCCCTTTGCCATTTCACTACATCTTAATAGAGTGCACTTCTCCAGGATGAAAAACCCATAAGACATTAAAAAAAATGAATTCAAAACACTGGTATAGGTTTGGGAAAGTGAATGGCCTTAATGACTAGGTAACAAGTCTGCATGCATATAATGTAGTTTCCAAAATTGTGTTGTCAGATTATAGATCACTAAGGATAATTTTTCCAAATACATCATGAAATTTTTGACAAATAATCCAAAAAGAGTTCCAAAAAATGAATGACATTACTGCAGCAAAATTGTATGTATTCTCATCTTAACATGTAATCCCTCATAGATTACATTTAGGAAAACAAACAAACAAAAAAACCTAGACTAGAAAAGGTGCTGAGCCCTTTCTAATTAGAGAAATAAAAAATAACTATTCACAGTAATGTGACTTAATCAAGAAAAAAAGGATTATATCCACCTCATTAAAAGATTCATTTTCAACAGATCTTCACATGTTATATCTAATACTTTTCAAAATATGTATCATATATTTACAACGTTTTATGTAACTGGGTGTTACTAATGGTTGTAATGATAAACCAATATAAAATAATTTACCCCTTGGAGCCTTGCAATTACAGGAAACACAGGGTGGGACAAACAGGTTTATAGTTGTTCATATGGAAAATAATACAATAATAAATAATAACAGAAGAATGAACTCTGTTTTACATACTCACAATTATAAACCTCCTTTTGCCCCACCCTGTATATTAATATTTCAATTTCAGTTTGCTTTCATATATATTTTTTACATAGAATCAATGAAGTCAATTAATTAAGGACTTTTCAACCCAAACACATATTAGGATAAGATTCAGAGGGGAAAATACAATGAAAATATACTATTAAAGATAGCTTGCTCATCTTTTTTTTTTTTTACTGAATGATGATATAATTTATCTGATACATAGATCCCATTACATATAATTTTAAAAAGTTTTATCATAGTTTAATTTTATACATCAATGCTAATATCCTTTGACAAAAAAAGTTAAATACTTAAAATATAGAAAGGGATACTGATGGAAAGAAGTTAAAAAATTTTTTTAGGAAGTTTGCTAACAAAAATATCATAGGTCATTGAACTAGCCCTCTCATAGTCTACTGTCAGAAATCTACAAGACCATCCCAATATAAGAATATTTGTTTCTTCAACAAAGTCCTGTTATGAACCTACTTCCCTATTATTTTCCTAGGAGTACAGTGCATGCTGAATGCAGTCTATTATCACCCAGGCTAGTCTTAGTTGAACATGCTTTATATTGGTTGAAATAGTAAGTGGCAACATTGACCAGAAAAAGCAGCATAAAATGAGCTTTATATCAACTTCGTAATTCAGGATGCAATTCACAGGTAGAGTATTAACAGCATGGGACATTGGTATTATAATGCTCTAATTAATATCTCTTTTTTGCATTTTATTTTTAGTGTTTATGCTGTTAATGGTTATTTCTGCATTTTCTCCCTTTCCACGCCTTCACCCAGCGCCACCTCTCCCCTACACTGTTGTCTGTGTCCATGGGTTGTGTGTAACTGTTCCTTGGTTAATCCCTTCCCCCTCTTTCATCCTATCTCCCTCCTCCTTTCTGGCAGCTGTGAGTTTGTTTTATTATCTAAGCTTCTATTACTATTTTGTTCTTTAGTTCACTGTGCTCATTAGATTTACACTATAAGAGATCATGTGGTCTTTTTCATTGACAGGCTTAATTCACTTAGCATAATTTTCTCCAGGTCCCTCCCTGCTGTTGCAAAATTTAAGAGTTTCTTCCTTTTTACTGCTGTATAGTATTCCATTATGCAAATGTACCACAACCTTTTTATTTACTGATCTAATGATGGGCACTTAGGCTGTTTCCAAATTTTGGCTATTGCAAATAGCACTGCTGTAAGCATAGGGGTGCAGGTTTTGTTTGGTGTGTGTGTGTGTGTGTGTGTGTGTGTGTGTATTGGTGTTTCAGATTCCTTGGGGTATATTCCCAGACATGAAATCACTGGATCAAAAAGGAGTTCCAGATTTAATTTTTTAAGGAAACTTCATATTGCTTTCCTCAATGGCTGCATCAGACTGCAATCCCACCAATAGTGCTCTAGGGTTCCCTTTTCTCCATATCCTCACTAATGCTTGTTTTTTGATAGTGAATATCTCTTGATAACTAGACAGTGTATTTTGTAGAATATAAGCACCATCAAATGGTGAATTAAATGAAAAAAGTTTAAACGAAAAATTGAATTTATTCCACTGTTTAAGATCTTGTGCTGAGCATATATGTATTTGTTGTCTTCTCTCACAGATTAGAAAATAAAACCAAAACCAAAAACAAACATAAAGGAAAAAAATACATAAAGTTAGTTTTCTTAATCACACAAAAAATGGAATGGGGAAAGGCCAGTGGATGAATTTTTTCAAAGCTTTCTAAAGAGACAAAAGCCAAAGGAAACAAACAGACAAAGCTACAGTTTCGGAGGGTATTTCAGCCAAGAGGGAGCCAGACAAAACCCCAAAGGGACTATGGATTCAAAAATGAAAAATGAGGCAAAACCAGGGATTACATGAAAATCTGTGCAATAGAATTGCTATCCTATTACCTTTCTTCAAGTAGAACTAAATAAAAGGGTATTTCTTTAGAAAGAAATTGGTTATATTTTTCTAGTTTCTATTTTTGTTCTCTTTAGGTTTTGGAATTATCTTTTCCCATTTCAGCCAAATTTTTCAGATGAACTTTAGCTAGCTTATTTACATTTCATGTTACAAGCCTTCCACAAATGCCTGACAATCCTTAAGTATTTGTTCCCTAAGAATGAGGCTGGGTGGAACTGTGTATAGTAAGGGGTACACCAACTAGCAGGTTTTCCTTAAGACCAAACAGAAAAGTGCCAGTGGCTATACTTGGATAGTCCTAGATTTCTGAGTGAGGAGGGCTTTGCTCTAGCATCTTAACATGTTATGTTTGAAAGTAAATAGGGGAAACATCTAAGCATATAGAACAAGGAGTTTAAGAGACAGAAATGGAATATTAAGTCTTTCACTCTTTGGAAGTCCTTGATTAAGAGAGAAGCAATGTGAAAAGAAGTACCATTTCCAAGGTACCAAAGGGTAGAAATTAAAAGTGACTGTAAATGGCATTGGAAAACTTCCCAAGAAAGGAAGACATGAGAAAGGTTTCATATGTTTGTTGCCAAATTGCCATTAAGAATTCAATAAATGCTAAAGAAAAGGAGAGAGAAAGAGAGACAATGTGGATTATTCAATAAGAAACAGGTTCAAAAATTCTATTTGAAGATTCATGAAGGGACTAGATAAATAGGAGAGAAGGTGAAGAAATGATAGTGATATAAAATAGCTAAACCCTCATGAATCATGGCAGGTAGTCAATAGACAATGTCAAAATTTGATGTATCAACTGCACCATAAGCATATCATTTAGACATAAAGCAAATGATATAAGCGTATCATTTACTCCTGATAACCACCAGGAGTAAAAATTCAAGAAGTTTCCTACTGTGTTCTTAGTACCCAGAACAATGACTGGCTGATTGTACATGTTCAATAAATATCTGCTAAAAGAATGAATTTGCTTACTAATGTGCAGGAATGGGGAGGGTATGCTGGAATTTGACACTGTTGCTTACATTTAGTATAAACCTTCAGTAGTTCTATACATCCCTCTTTCCTTACAAACAGGATTCAGAATGCTACTCCTCAGGGAACATGATCCCATTGCTCACTAAGGGTTAAATCCTGATTAATCTAATAAATCAGGGTGATCCTACACCTCAACCAGTGATTAGATTACAGAAGTCATGTGGCTCTGTTCTGTCCAATGATGTATAAAGGGAGGACCCTTAGGAGATTGTTTTCTCTCCTTTCTCTCAAAATTAATATATCTGACTTTGATGCCTAGGCTGATAACTACCTCACCCCAAGAGGAAGCTAGGAAAAAAACCAGTATCTGCAGAATGCCAGGCATTCTTAATAACATCATTGAGCTTTCAACTAGACAACCCAATCTCAACATGTCTTATATGTGAGACAGTAAAATTTCCTTTTTATTCCAACAACTTGAGTTGGGGCTACTATTATTTGTTTTCAAAGCATAACAACAAATGAAGTTCCCTGTTTTTAAAAATATTTTTTTAATTTATTTTTAGAGAGAGGGGAAGAGAAAGAAAGGGTTAGAAACATCAACTGGCTCCCTCTCCCACATGCCCCAGTTGGGAACTGAACCCACAACCCAATATGCCCTGATCAGGGCCAATATGCCCAATATGTCCCTGCTTTGAGGGGTGACACCCAAAACCTATTAAGCTATATTGGTCAGGAACCTTATGTATTTTTTGTATCAATAGACATATGCCTATGTTAATGTTTATGGAAAGAAAAAATAAAGCTTTCCATAATTTTATCCTGTTACAATAGAAGAATATTTTAAAAAATCTATGTTTAACTTGTTGTTCTAAGTTCTGGTGGCCAGATTTCAAGCCCAGTTATCCTGTCCTTTATTTTCACTCTGATTCTTATCTTCCAAGACAAATTTTGCAAAAACTTTTTCCTTCCAGTTAGATAACCTCAGAAATTTCACCACAATAAATTCTAGATGAAAGGGGATATCTCTTCCTGGAAGCTAAAAGGAAAGTAGAGAACATGGCTGCATTTACCTTATCATGGTATTTATTCTTTCAACAAAGTATGAGACAAAGTCAACAGTTGAGAGGAAAAGGAAGAAAATGAGGGCAATATATGAAGTGAAAGGAAAAGGCAAAAAATAGTCATCTCAAGGACTAAAGGAAATAAATGACAGATGTAAAAGGATTTTGAATGGCATATCTTCTATTATTTCAAAATTTCAGTTAGAGCCCAAAAGCTGAGAAAAATTGAAGGATCTGCTAGACATCTGTATGAAGGATCTAGTAATCATCAAGTTCCTACATCACCAAGGTCTAAGAATTCATGGGGGAGGATTGTCTGGAAGGGAATTTAGACAAAAGGTAGAGTTTTGAATGACTGATTTTACTGCCTTCCACATAGACAGACAATAAGAAGTTGGTTTGGCCTCGAGGGAATTTCAAGAAAATAAGAAATGTAGAACTACAGGTGCTTGCTTCCTGCTTTCACCTGTTTAGGAGGAAAGAGCTGGAAGAGAGCTCAGTGGTAGAATCATCCTAAAATGTGCAGGTCCAGCTGACCATGATTTGTACTACTGATTGTAGGGTACAAGTGGTCACTATAGAGGGGAGTCAAATATGTATATTTATAACATCTTTGTTCAATAAAGCTTTATTTGCCTATAAGGCTGAGGGTACTTGAAGTTTAAAAGGCTGCTATCTTGGTGGTGATGCAGTGCAGAAACTGAGGTGGTGGGCCCCCAGAGTTTGTTCACTCTACCAGAGCAAAGACTCCCTCTGCTGGGGGAGGAGGTCACTAAAGACCCTGTTAAGGTGTCAATAAAGACAACAGAAGAGCCATCACTGAATAATACCTGACCTGACTGTGGTTCATTGACCGACAAGAGAACTTCTCATCTCCTTAGTTAAGTAAAAAGGTCTTTCCCCATTTTCAATTCTGTCATTCTTTCCTGATCTTGACCAAGCAGGAGCCAGAAGAAACATAACAAAGAGGTAGAGGCGGGGAAGAGAGAAATAGAAGAGCAAGGTGAAGAAATATTCAAAAAAGAGGCTATTCCCTTTTTCCCACTGAAGATCCTTAAACCATGGGTCAATCTTGAGCTGGGAAAGAGGAGAAACTTGGAATTGAGTGATAGAGTCAAGTTGTAATTTAGAATGGACAATATTGTCTTTCCCTAAGGGGAAAAAAAAATCTGTTTATGGCTGAAAGTGATCTGAAAGAAAAGAATATTTCTGAGCACTACTCACTAGGTCGAAAAGCAGAAGCTATAGAAGAGTAAAGACATTTTCTGCTTTGTCCCTAGGGGGAGAAACCCATTCATTCAACTTGCCATACTCAGCGAAAGCATGTAACAGGCTTGCCAGATAGTACCCACTTAGGGTTTTTAGTCACAGATTTCAAGTCAGCTAGCTATATTGTAATTCTCCTCACCCCAAATATTCTGCTCCTCTCATACAGGCACAGAAGAAAACAGTTAGGTTTAACCAATGTTGGGATTTTGCTATACAAATACATACAGAGTGGGGCAAAAGTAGGTTTACACAGAACTTGTTCTTGTATGTTATTTATTAATTATTATATTATTTTTTCATACGAGCAAGGGTAAACCTACTTTTGCCCCACCCTGTGTTAAGGGAGTAAGGAGAAGTGAGCTGAGGATATTTCTAAAGGAATGAGAGGTAATGAATGGAGTCAAAGTTGAGTGGGAAGACAGACAACAGAGGGACAAAGGCCATGACGTTCTGAAGCTGAGGCACCGATCAGGCAAGCACTGTTACAGCAAGAAAGCCACAGCAAGCAGCAGGAAGAATGGGCTGTGGAGGCCCAATAATGATTTGCTTGAAATAGAAACTTGAAATAGAGGTGATGAAACTTGGGATGAGAGCAAGATTTAGGGTGAGGTTGACTGGATGAAAAAGTTGTAAGAAGTGAGGCAGTTAAATACCTGAGCAGGTTAAACGTGTGATTTCTTAGACTGAGTAGAACTGGTTTATGTTTTAATTAAAAAGAGTTGGACCAATTTTTTTAGTTTAAAACAGTTTGATCCATGCTGAACCAATGGCTCTATTAGTTTCAAATTCTATGTCTCATTAGTTTCATCTACCATAAATTAAACCTGAATCTGTTTTACCTCACTGAAAATTATTTACATTACATTACAAATATACTAGTATGAAGTATCTTTTTTTACTTTGACTAGTAACTTAGAAAATTAGATTTATGGTGACTTATACTTACATTGATTTCATTTAGAAACTTCATGTTAAAGTTAAGGAATATTACCACCAACAAGAGAATCCTTTTCAGGAAGACACAAAATGGTTTGTACCAAGTGGATCAATCCATTATAAGAATAAATAAAGATCGTAAGAACCCACAGTGCTTTCTTCTATTCCAAAATATTACAACTGTCTTGTGGTTTGAATTTACTCCTGTAAGGTTTGATCATTTTTCTTAGTAAAAGAAACCCTTCTACCCACATTCTTTATCTTATATACCTTAAATCTCATTTCTGAGTATGTACTCATTTTGTCCATTTGATGCTTGTTTCTCAGACATAGCCTATAAGTGTGTCCTTCTTATTGAGACAAAAAATGTCCTTCTTATAACTATGGTAACAATTTTTAAGTAAGGGAAGCAATGTCTACCAATAAAAACATTTCAACTGACACTCTGAGAATCATTTAACTATGTCAATGTTGAGTGAAGATGTGAAAGAGCTTGAAAGGGATATAGCTGGAGCCCTCCTTCCCTCCCTTTCGGGTGAGGCGGGCTACAGGTCTCTGACCATCCCAACTCTGATTAGTTCTTCACATCCATTTAAGCATGAACATTATGTTTTAAGATCCGTACACTCCTGGCACTAGAACACCCTCTGCTTTATTCTACTATATACTCATGAACAAGGTCATCCAACAATGAAAATTATATAGACTAAAAGTGAATTTTAAAATATCAACTTGTTATAAAGATAATTAGTATCTGGGTCTTTCACTAATTTATTAAATAAACCAATATTCTTTACATAAACTTTACCAATATTTATTATACAAATCAATATTTTTATTTGTTTTTATTGTATTTTTTCCACTACCAATTAGTCCCCTTATACCTTCTTCCATCTCCACTCCTCCTCTCCCTCTGCAATCACTACATTGTTGTCCATGTCCATGAGTCCTTTTTCTTTTTTGCTTGATGCCTCTCCATCCCCAAATTGTGCTCCCAGAACCATCAGTCTGCTCTCTGAGCCTGTCTCAATTTTGCTTGTTAGTTCAGTTTGTTCATTTGATTCCACATATGAGTGAAATCATTTGCATAAACCAATATTTTTTAAAGTATAGTTTTAAGATTTTACTATGAATCACCTGGGATTATTTTCAAAATGCAGAGGACAGGGCAAACCAAAATCCAAGTAATTTAGACTCTTGGAAAGAGGTGAAAGTTGGATGGGAAGGCCTGGGAATCTGCAATTTAAAAAAATTCTCAGCTGGTATTGATACATAAGATAGTTTGAAAACCATCTTTAGAAATCAAGTGATGGGGAGGAAGGAGGAAAGAAAGGGAAGGGTTTAGTCAAGGAACTAGTATAAATGACCCATGGACAAGGACAACAGGGTGGGGATTGACTGTGGGAGAGGGGATGGGGTAGGTGGGGCAGGGGAGAGCAATGGGAGAAAAATGAGACAACTGTAATAGAACAACAATACATTAATTTTTAAAATGAATGTTGGGAAAAGAAATTAAGAAATTTCTTAATTAAGAAATTAAGATCAAAGTATCCTCATTCCAATAAGTCAGAAAAACTAGACATTTAAATGCAAGATTTTAAAAAGTGTTATATATATTTAAGTACATACATGAACTAAAAATGAGATAAATAAAGGCTGTTCAACCAATTGCTTCTGGAAGTAATGAGATGGGCTATTTTTCTACAGGATTTATCAATGGCCAATCTTAATAGGCAAATTCAAATAAAAAGTAGAGAAAATCTGGCATTCAATCTCCTACCGTACCTTTGTCTGTTCCACACATCCAGATCCCATATTCATATTATTATAAATTTGGGGTCTGGGTCATCCAAAAAACTTTTTTCAATTCCTGTATTTCCCTATGCAGACTTAGAAAACAAATTATTTCAGAGATTCCTTCTCACTGAGAGGTGAAAGTTTGCATTGTAAATTACAATTCAAATACATTTAAGGGAATATTTTCCATCCCTGCTCTAATGATCCCCTTTGTCTCCTATCTCATCAGCTGCCCCAGTGCAGTGTTTTCCTTTCCTCTTCCAGCCTCTGTACCTGACCCAGTGACATCATGAGTATTCGTCTTTTCTTAAGTTTTGGCTTTTATGAGCACTTATCTTCCTGCTCAAATACATTTTTAGATTAGAATGTTCACTGGCTTCTTGAAACCCACTTTCTGTACTTGTAAGTATTTGTCTTATAAAAATTTTTAGCTACAGTTGTTCTCCTGATCAACGTGGATCAACTACTGAGGGAACATTGGTAGTAGCTTCAGAAATTTTTACATTTGGTTCCCTATGCCTTGTTCAGCTTTTCGATCATTTCATCTAGATAGTTGCTACAGGAAGAAATGGCTGAGTAATTAACTTTAGAAACTGGCTCATCAGAAAGTAGCAAGACTCAAAGCTAGCTACAACAGCTCACTTTCCCCCAACAATCTGTGTGTGTGTGTGTGTGTGTGTGTGTATGCCCGCATGCATTTGTAAAGTGGGGAGAGAAAGAATATGACAGAAACAAAGAACATCCACTTCATGTAAAGCACCATGATTGCTGTGGGATGCACGGTGATAATTAAAAAACAATCTGCACTTTCTGAGGTGTTTCCAATATAATTTTGGAGGCAGATACATTCCCAAACGCTAAGAGGAAGCTGGAGAGAGGGGCTGGAGGAGTACTGCTGAGTGTATGTTTCCATGAATGGCTATATGGAAAGAGCTAAGAGTTCAGGGGCAAAAGGGGCTGGTTTCAAATCCCAGCTCAGCACTTCTGCAGCCTGGGGGACGCAGTTAACATTTGCTGAGCCTCAGTTTCTTTGTCTCTAGCAAGTGTCTAGCTCCGGGGGTGGCTCTGAGGAGTATGTAGATATAAAATAACTAATGAGCCTGGCTCAAGGTAGAGGCTTAATAAATGATTATTGTGGAAATAGCCAGCAGCTGCAACTTTGCAAATTGAGTTCTCCAAGAAACTGTACCTAAAATGCAAAATTCCTACACCCAGATGCAAACCTGTTTTTATTTCAAAAGGTTAGCTCCAAATCAGAATGTAGTTTTCAGGAGGGGGATTAACTTTTCATTCTTTTAAGCAGATGGGCCGTGTTAGAAGAGACTTACTTACAGGTCAACAAAGCAGGAGAAACAAGGGCCAACTGAAAACCCTATAATTTTTTTTTTTTTTTAATTTTATTGTTGTTGTATTACATCCATTCCCTTTTTGCTCCCCTCTGTCCCCCC